>BQNB010167393.1:0-14003 GCA_026074375.1 Tanacetum coccineum
GGACATACACTTCTTCAGTTTTGACACGTGAAATGTATTATGAACTCGACTTAATTATCGTAGTAGCTCAAGTTTATAGGCAACCGTTCTGACTCTCTCGATCACCTTGAAAGGACCGACATACCTAGGGTTTAACTTCCCCCGTTTGCCAAAATGCACGACTCCTTTCCATGGTGAAACTTTTAGCATGACCTTGTCACCAACTTGAAATACCATTGGTTTACGTCTAATGTTCGCATAGCTCCTCTGTCGGTCACGAGCGGCTTGGATTCTGCTTTTTATTTGGACGATCTTCTCGGTGGTTTCATGAATTATTACAGGACCAGTAAACTGAGCATCTCCAACTTCTGCCCAACATACGGGTGATCGACACTTTCGTCCATACAAACCCTCGAATGGTGCAGCCTTTATACTAGTTTGATAACTGTTGTTGTAGGAGAATTCTACTAACGGTAAATGTCTATCCCAATTCTTTCCAAAGTCTAACACGCAAGCGCGTAACATGTCTTCCAATGTTTAGATAGTTCTTTCACTTTGGCCGCCAGTCTCGAGATGATAGGCCGTACTCATGTCCAATCAAGTTCCCAATTCCTTATGAAGTGCTTGCCAGAATAGCGAAGTAAATCTACCATCACGATCGAAGATAATAGATACATGCACACCATGTCGGGTGACTACTTCCCTCATGTAAAGCTTTATTAATTTCTCCATATGATCATTTTCCCTCATTGGTAGGAAGTGAGCAGATTTCGTAAGACGATCGACGATCAACCAAATGGTGTCATAACCGTTTGCCGTCTTAGGGAGTTTAGTGATGAAATCCATGGTGATTTTCTCCCACTTCCATTCTGGAATCTACAGTTGGACTAGTAAGCCAAAAGGTTTTTGATGCTCTGCCTTGACTTTAGCACAAGTCAGACACTTGCTAACGTAAGTGGCAATGTTCGCCTTCATGTTAGGCCACCAATACAACTGTTTCAAGTCTTGGTACATCTTGTCTGAACCCGGATGAATAGAATATTTTAACTTATGAGACTCGTGCATGACTAGAGTCCTTAAGTCGCCATAACACGGTAACCAACTACTGTTGTTTAAACATAAGGTTCCGTCCGCACGGGGTTTCAATCTTTCCTTTGTAAGGTCTTGTCAGAGCATACCTCCAACATCTTCAGCAGTGAGGTTTTCAGGTTTTAATGCTTCGGTTTGAGCTTCTAGGATTTGTTTAGGAAGATTCAAACCAAAGGTTTAGACTGTTCTTTCATGCTTAAAGCATCAGCAACAACGTTTGCCTTCCCCGGGTGATAACGAATGTCACAATCCTAATCACTAAGCAATTCCAACCAACGTCTTTGTCTCATGTTCAACTCTTTTTGATCTAGGATATGTTGTAAACTCTTGTGGTCGGTAAATACAGTGCACCTTGTTCCGTATAAGTAATGTCTCCATATCTTAAGAGCGAACACCATAGCTCCAAGTTCTAGATCATGAGTTGTGTAGTTTTTCTCGTAGATCTTCAGTTGTTGAGAAGCATAGGCTATAACTTTCTCATTTTGCATATGCACGGCACCCAAACCCTTATGCGAAGCATCGCAATAAACAATGAAGTTTTCTGATCCTTTAGGTAAGGCCAGAATGGGTACGCTACACAGCTTTTGTTTAATCAATTGAAATGCGGCTTCCTCTTTCTTTCCCCAGTCAAACTTTACATTCTTCTGAGTCAGCTTAGTCATTGGCTTGGCAATTTTGGAAAAGCCTTCAATGAATCTTCTATAATAACCGGCGAGTCCTAAAAATTGGCGGATCTCTGTTGCACTCTTAGGAGACGCCCAATCTTTAATTGACTCAATCTTTATAGGATCTACATGGATGCCTTTGCTATCAATCACATGTCCGAGAAACTGTACTTTTGGAATCCAAAATTCACACTTGGAGAATTTTGCGTACAACTCCCTCTTATCTTAACAACTCCAAGATTTACTTGAGAATTCTCTTTCATGCTCTTCCTTGTTCATTGATAGGAAAAAATTACAACATCGACATAAAGACAATCACAAACTTATCCAAGTACGGTTTGCACACCCGGTTCATGAGGTCCATAAACACCGCCGATGCATTTGTCAAACCAAAAGGCATTACATGGCATTCATAATGCCCATAACGCATCCTAAATGCGGTCTTGGGAATGTCTTTTTCACGAACTCTCAACTGATGGTAACCTGATCGTAAATCGATTTTCGAGTAGACACTTGACCCTTGAAGTTGATCGAACAAGTCATCGATCCTAGGAAGTGGATAACGGTTCTTTACCGTTAGCTTGTTCAGCTCACAATAATCGATGCACATACGGAATGATGACAAACAAGACCGGGGCTCCCCAAGGTGAAGAGTTGGGTCTTATAAATCCTTTGTCGGATAGTTCCTGAAGTTGTTCAGCCAGTTCTTTCATTTCTGATGGTTCCAATCGATAAGGCGCCCGAGCTACAAGTGTAGCACCTGGTACCAAATCAATTTGGAATTCTACTTGTCGAGCTGGTGGAATACCCGGCAAGTCTTCAGGAAAAACTTTAGGGAAGTCTCTGACAATCGGCACTATCTGTCACATCCTCAAAGTCGCGTAATCCATACTAGATTCTTCTATCTATATTAGATTCTTATCGCTTCCCTTTTCTGCATTAAAAAGTCATTTCATTCTTGGATATCTCTTTATAATAATGAGTACGAGTTCTAAAAGCCTCCCGACTTGTCTTCAAGGCTTCTTTGTGGTGATTGTTTGCAAAAACGGCAATCACATCCCTTTGACAAATACTCTTGTGCTTTGGTGCACGAAATGATATTCAGTCGAGATTCTTTCTTTTGGTTGTTTCCGTTTCCTTGAAAGATTAACATTTCTCCACCGTAAGGAACACGTACAATCTTCTCGTCGCAGATGATCACTCCATGATACTTTGTTAACCAATCCATCCCAATAATGGCATCAAAACTACCGAGTGGGACAGGCATTAAGTCGATATTAAAAAGATGATTCATGAAGTTTAGAGTACAACCTCGAATTATGGTGTATTTACCCTAATGATTTTCCCATCGCTAATTCTACAAACATAATGATTTTCTAATGTATTGGGGGAATGGTGCTAATTGATGCACTAAAGTTAGAAGATACAAAGCTCCTGTCCGCACCAATCTCAAACAAAATCTTAGCATAACGGTTGTTGAGAAGAAACGTACCTGTGATGACGTTAGAGTCCGGGCTAGCATCTCTTCCTCCCAAAGCATAAGCTCTTCCTTGAGCTGTACCACTCCCATTTCCATTTCTACGGTTCTTTAATTTCGAACAATCTCTCCCATATGCCGATTTTACCTAAATTACATAGCATGCCTCGTAGCCCTTCTGATTCTTGTGATATGGTTATTGTTGTTGTTGTTATTGCTCGCCAATCCTGTAGCAATGGCCATCACCTCTTGCATTTTCCATACATGGGGGTGACATTAACCCAGTGTGATGGTAGTTACACTTGGTACACAGAGGTAGGTCTCCAGTATAGACCTTCTTTTCACCAGGACCAGCAGTGTATGCCCTAGCTACATTTTGCTTCTTGTGTTGTTGTTGTTGGTGATGGTTTCTTGACGAATCATCAGCCTTTCTTTTGTTTTCATTCTATTCTGCCTATGTTATTCCCCGCATACGTCGATCTTCTGATCCCATCAAGTCCGTTGGCCAACATCGATAGCAAAGTCAATAGTCATGGTCATTGCATACAATAACATTTTAATTCCATGAATTTATCGGAAGTCCACTGCAATACTGTTTTCAATTACTTAGTGGTTTCCACAAATCAAGCAAAGAAAATTTGGTGCAAACATCAAGGTCTATAGTCGTAGTAATGTGTGCCAAAAATACATCACATACCTTTGACAAATATTCTTTTGCTTTAGAGCATGAAATGATATTCAGTCGGGATTCCTTCCTTGGATTGCTTCCATCACCTTGAAAAATTAACATTTCTTTTCCGAAAGGAACACGTACAATCTTTTCGTCACAGACGATCACTCCATAATACTTTGTTAACCAATCCATTCCAATAATGACATCAAAACTATCGAGTGGGACAGGCATCAAGTCGATGTTGAAAGGGTGATTCATGAAGTTTAAAGTGCAATCTTAGATTATGGTGTTAACTCCTATGATTTTCCCATCGGCTAATTCTACGTCATAATGATTTTCTAATGTAGTGGGGGTAATGTCAATCAAGGCACTAAAGGTAGAAGATATAAAGCTCCTATCCGCACCAGTATCAAACAAAATCTTAGCATAACGGTTGTTGAGAAGAAACATACCCGTGATGACGTTAGAGTCCGGGCTAGCATCTCTTCCTCCCAAAGCATAATCTCTTCCTTGAGTTGTACCATTCCCATTGCCATTTCCATGGTTCTTCAGTTTTGGACAATCTCTCCTCATATGCCCGGTGTTACCACATTCATAACATGCCCCAGCCTTTTGATTTTTATTGTTGTTGTTGGTGTTGACCCGACAATCAGTGGTAGCATGACCATACCTCTTGCATTTTCCACACTTGGGTGCACATTGTCCAGTGTGATGTTAATTACACTTGGTGCACAGAGGTAGGTCTCCAGTATAGGCATTCTTTTCACCAGGGCCGACAGTGTATGCCCTAGCTACATTTTGCTTCTTGTGGGGTTGTTGCTGGTGATTGTTTCTTGACGAATCATTAGCCTTCCTCTTGTTTTCATTCTGCCTTTCCGCATAAGTGCGGAGCTTCTGATCCATCAAGTTGTTAGCCAACTCGATAGCAAAGTCAAGAGTCTTAGGTCTTGCAGATAAGACATTTCCATGAATGTTATTGGGAAGTCCACCGATATACTTGTCAATCTTCACGGTTTCATCAGCAAGAAATTTGGTGCACATCAAGGATAGTTCTAGGAAACAATGGGTGTAATCTACAACATTGTTTCCCCTGACCTTAAGATTCCACAATTCAATTTCAAGTTTCTTGATTTCACCATTGGGACAATATTTGTTTGTCAATTTCTTCTTGAAAGTCCCCTATTTCATAGTGTAAGCAGCATCATGACCTAAGGTTCTCACATGACCATTCCACCAGGTTAGTGCAGCCCCTAGCAAAGTGCAGGTAGCAAACTTCACTTAATTTTCAACACCGCTAATGTGGAATACTGATTCCATCTTTTCAATCCATTGAGACAAGCCCACAATGCCTTTAGTTCCTTTGAAGTTCAAGGGTTGGCATTTCATAAAGTCGGGATAGGAACAGACACGTACAGGTTGCACAGGTCGTCTAAGTCCTCCACCTGAATTATGGATTGCATCATCCTGCGTGTGGGTAGAGTTTCTTTAGATTGCCCGATCGATCATAGCTTGAATGGATTCTAGAGTCATGGCGTCGTTTGTTCCTTCTCTTGTTACAGGCATGATTCTAATAATCACAAGAATACAATGTACGTGAGATATAATCGCAATGTCGATACAAATGAATATGATAATAATAATTACACCACAACACCATGGAAAATGAATAAAATGAGATCAACCATAACATCATACATCAACGTTTCATAACATAATGTTGAATCATACATGATTTGTTTGGATACAAAATGACCACAATGATTTTAGTACAGAAAATGAAAATACTTCCTAGAGTCTATTAGCTGGGATTTACCCCTAGAGCTTAATGGACTATACAAGATAGCTAGAAATGAAAAATACAACTAACAGCTACTATCGGCGTCCTCCACCGTATCAATCCGAGCTCTAGCCTCTAGCACCTGGGTACACATGATCTTTCTGACTGCATCATCCTCAGCTCTCTGGCACTGCCACTCTATACGACTCATGTGAGTCTCCAGTGCCTCAAGTCGCGCCAATAATGCCCTGTTTCGTACCTCGGAACTAAGGTAAGCCTGGCGTACCTCATGCAACCTCTCTGTCTCGTAGCAGTCCTCTAACCTTCTCTACTTCAGCTCGAGCCTAATGTCTCTGCGGTCAGTTCCGAGCATCATGAAGCTGTGCATTCACTTTAGATATTAACCCTTCACGAAAATTAGGGTTTAGAGATATATGATAATGGTTTAAAGCCCGTTTAGATATAACGTTATGAATGGTACATTATAGGAATAATGTACTTTGTAATAATGATATTATGATATTGACTTAACATGTTATGATGTTTGCTTAACATATATGAAGACAGAATTGCCATAGATAGTTTGCGTGAGCTTGTCTACTTTAGTTATGACATACTGAGATATATAAGTAATGTAATAAAGCGAAAAATTTCCCCGTACAATTATGATAATAGTAAAATAGGTTTTGCATTTGATGAAAATTCTTAGGTTGTTATAGATACCAACAACCGAACGCGTATTTAGACTATAAGGGAATTACATGGTGTTTGCTTTATGGTTAAGAGCTTTGCTTGACTTTCTCTGCTCTTCTCAGCCTCTGAAAATTGTCCTCTGTGATTAGGGTTTTGAAAATATGGTAGCACACCCTAAAGTCGTGTTTAGGGTTTTGTATTTATAGCTGCTAGAATTAAGTCAATACGCCGTATCAATTGAGGTTGATACGGCGTATTGGAGTTTCCTTGGAGTAGGGACCACATATGTCATCTTCCAGAATGTTCTTTGAGTATATCTTCATGGATACGGCGTATGATGCATTCTGAATACGGCGCATAGATGATTGTGTCTTAATGGTTTCTTATGAAGTTTAGGCGCATATACGCCGTATTTTCTCTTGAATGGAACGATTGAAAGAGCTAATATTGAAGTTTCAGATGCAGTTCGGGTTTGCTTGATTTCTTTGTTTACTAGCTCAAAATGTGTGCCTTTGTAGCTAATCCTATCACCTAATTGCTCATAATTACTTTACTAAGTGTGAACTAATGATAAAGTGGAGTAAGTACTAGATTCATGGCATTAATTATATCATAAGTGGAGTATTGTCTTCATGGTATAATGATGGCTATGAAAGTGACTTTATTTGATGTCATTAAATATTCCCCCACATGAATCCTACTTGTCCTCAAGTAGACTTTAGAAAGTTTTTTAAAATGTATCCCAACCTAAATTTAGGATCTTTTCCGTTAAGCTGTTTCTTTGCTTGTCTAGATTTACGAGCACCCACGCCAACACCTGAAGAAATAGGAAAAATGAAAACACTGTCAAATCACTCACTAGATCATATGGTTGACATGTAATAATTGCTTAAGAGTGCTTAGGTCATGACGAGTATTCTATCCTAGGCTTGGTCGAGGTACGCATTCTACACTACTAAAGTTGCTAAGGTACTCAGTAACAATTCTATAAGATGTCATAATTTGGTTTTATTTTTGAAGGTTTAAAGGGTTTGATCTCTCTTTCTAATATCTATCGATACCAATATTCCAGAAAATTGTGACATAGAGAGCATAATACATCATACCCATTAACAATGGGTAGAAAATATGATACATTCAAACTTAACTCGAATAAGTGCTCCACAATGATGGGATAGACACATATGACTACATTCAAAACTTAACTCGAATAAGCTAAAGAATAGGATTAGTAGTCTTCACCAAAAGTCGTAAACCAGCAGGGGCGACAAAGCACGTATACACATCTATAACGATGGAATAGACATACATGATTGCAATCATTCCCCCACTCGAGTAAAACCAAGGGTTAGGACGAAGAGTAATATAAGGAATGGATCTTCTAACTCTTTCTCCAATAGTAGTAAACCAACAAGGCAGACAAAATTACATATATATGGCCGTAGAATAGCAAGATTTCCCTATAATAAAGTAACAAATACAATATCACAAAAATGTATTACGAAATGCACTAAGCTCATGACACTGAAACTAAACAATGTATGTATATCTAATACATATAAATGACTTTTCCCAATGTGGATGTTCCATCCATGAATCCAAATGGTATACGTTCGTCGTTTCCGGCCAACCGGTAAACTAGCAAGCGCTACTTGCCCGAACGGGGATGTTAATCCCAAATAGATCTATTCATAACATTCGCGCTCACATAATGCAATTAACAATTACATCTATGCAATTAACAGTTCATGATGATGGGCATAGTGGGTTATAGCTACTTAGGTAAACTTGTAATATTTAAATTTAAAATGTACGTGCATCCATGTTGTAAAACAAACATGATCTCATCCCCAAGATTTGATAAATGATTGAAAACGTATAAAAGTGGAGACTATAAACTTACATCAAGTAATGATAACGTAGAAGCAAAGTAGTAGCACGAAGAACGATGCAAAAGACTTTATCCGCAACCTATGAATAAAAAATACATATTCACTAGACGGAAAAATAATAATATAAATACCTGCAATCTTGTTCCTAATGTGTGCTTGAGTTTGAGAAAATATCGCTTGTTTATAATTATGACTTTTCATGAAAATTTGGCCAAATATAGCGGGTCATGTCCTATTATTAATAATCATGTAAACTACGACATCGAATATTTTAGAATCTAGATCCGTTATGCTTTTGGTGGTTAATTCATGTCAGGCCTTAGTTTGGTCTCTAAATGTGTCAATTGATTAAGCGAAGGTATGACGAAAACAAATTAAAAGTGTTAATAATTAAGTTTTATTTATAAAATTTGGGGGACAAACATAGAGTTTTAACATTGAATTTCAGGCTCGTTACTTGACGGAATTACAACCCAAAAGTGGTTTGGAAAACTAGGCCATGGCGTCAATAACTTTCGTTAAGTAAACTTTGACTAAAGACATCATTTAAGTAGTTAAAAATGAGGCTAAACATGTGTGGGTCGCATGACAGTTTTAACACTTAGAAAAATAATGAGACAATGTTTATTTTTAGCGTGCGCTGATTGCGTGGCCCGAGTTTTGAAAGTCGTTTGTGGTTTCGTTACTTAAAGTTAGGCTAAAATAAAAAAATCCTCATTACTCTATGACCTACTGGCTATTAATCCTAATTTATAACTTTGCACGACGGGGTCGCTATCTAGGTCAGAAAGTGGTCGAAAGGTAGGGCTTACACGCAACAGGTTGCGACCATTGCACACCAGGTGTTCGACCTATTGTCAACACCTGTGCTAAACAGCCGATTTCATGTGTGAATTGCGGGTTGGTTACTAAACGCACAAGGGTGATGCTTGTTCTAGCTTAAAGGTGGTACATCAGGCTTCAAGTAACAGCCTTTAGTTTGACATTTCCCTTGATACAATGGTCACATTAATTCGAGAAAAAGGGGCTTGTTGGCTGTTTTACAAAAAGAAGGTAAAATGACAGTTTTGCACAACGAGTTTGAGGTCTTGTGACCTTCTACTTACTTGACGAAAATGTATAATTCCAGGGGCAAAACACTCATGACATGTCCTTTATTTGAAATGACCAAATTCGATTTCATATTCCCTACTTTTAAGGGTCGAAAAATGTACTCAACTTGTTAGTGTAGGCTGCGTTTATTATCATTTTTTTAAAAGAACAGCAACAGGCGCGTTTTCTTGTAATCTAACTATTAAGTCCAACTATAATGACGGGTTTCCTTCTACACCTAATGCCCTCGCAATTATGTACATGGTTCCCTAGTCTCATCGCAAACCGTATAGAGTTTTACATATAAATCGTGCTATATCAGAGAGTCATAAGAAAAATATGTATTCTTTTTATCAAGCACACATTAAAGAAAAGTATTGCACATAATAGATAAGCAGTGAGGAAGGATTTAGCTCACAAAAGAACGTAAAGATGAAGGCGTGAACTCACAAGGACTTGAAAGGAAAACGTGTGTTTAAGCTTGTACCACCGAAAACCCTAATTTGCTACAAGACCAATTCGACCACCTTGATTAAACCAAACGTCCCACTACTCTTGCCCCTCACTCGTGTACTTGAAACAAACCGTAGCCTCGTCTTGCTTGCTGGAAATTCGCTCAAACAAAGAATCCACAAGTGAAGAATAAGGTTTAGGGTTTATGGAAAAGTGATGGTGTGAGGTTTGTGTGTTGTGTATGCGAATTCAGAAAAAACCAAAGTGAGAGGAGATGGAGTATGATTCTGAGGATGTTGTTGATGTGTTTTCAAAGAGCATGCTTGACCTTCTTATAGTCACATAATGAAACATGCATAGTGCTTCCTCTTGAAGTCACATTCTCTTGTTAATCCAAATGGGGCAAAGAATTCTTAGGTTTTCAATCGGTCAATGTATAGTATCAAAAAGGTGGATACTGTTTAAGACTTGGGAGCAAAACCAAGGAGGGTAGCAGCTTTATTATTCACATGTATGGGTGGGTTTTAGTAAAAGGGGTTATGGGCTTTTATTCGTTGGGTAATAGGGTTAAATTAGGAGTAGATTGAGTATCCCTTTACAAATTTTAAGTGTATATTACTGGTATTGTGGAGTTGGAATGAATACACGATTCACTTTGTCTAGTTTGTAGGGATTTCTTTTGATTCTTGGATTGTCTAAGAAATTTTTCTTATTGTGCACCATTTAAACAAATGTAGAAATTTAACTTGCTTGATTACTCTTAGAAATTAAAGGCTAAGTGGCGGTTAAAGACACATATGGCATTCTTTCTATTTTGATTAGTTAAATCGTATATATAAAAAAATAAAATGAATGATAGCTAAGGTCTTTAGTTTAAGCGTAGACTTATTCATGATAGTAAAAGGCCTCGCTTAAGTTTTACTTATTATGGTTTAACTAAGCGAGCTAGAATAAAAGTAAACACATATAAATGGAAGAAAAAATGGAGTTATTGAAATTGTTATGAGACCTAAAACACGGGGTGTTATAGTCTCCCCCAGTTAGATGATCCTTGTCCTCACGGCTTAATATGCGGCACTTAATGACGGTGCGGTCTGGGTGAAAAGATGTGGGTATTTTTGCTTGAATTGGTCTTCACGTTCCCAGGTGAACTCAGGACCTCGTCTAGAATTCTATCTCACCTTAATGATGGGAATGCGACTTCTCTTCAATTTTTTGATTTCGCGGTCCATGACTTCTACTGGCTCTTCCACAAAATGGAGCTTGTCATTAACACATAACTCTTCCAACGGAATCACAAGTGACTCATCGGACAGACACTTCTTTAGATTTGACACGTGAAACGTGTTATGAACTCGGCTTAATTGTTGTGGTAGCTCAAGCTTATAGGCAACAGTTCCGACTCTCTCGATTACCTTGAAAGGACCGACATATCGAGGGTTTAACTTCCCCCGTTCGCCAAAACGCACAACTCCTTTCCAAGGTGAAACTTTTAACATAACCTTATCACCAACTTAAAATACCATTGGTTTACGTCTAATGTTTGCATAGCTCTTTTGTCGGTCGCGAGCGGCTTGAATTCTGCTTTTGATTTGGATGATCTTCTCAGTGGTTTCATGAATTATTGTAGGACCAGTGAGCTGAGCATCTCTAACTTCTGCCCAACATACGGGTGATCAACACTTTCGTCCATACATTACCTCAAATGGTGCAGCCTTTATGCTGGTATGGTAACTGTTGTTGTATAAGAAATCCACTAACGGTAAATGTCTATCCCAATTCTTTCCAAAGTCTAACACGCAAGCGCGTAACATGTCTTCCAAAGTTTGGATAGTTCTTTCACTTTGACCGTCAGTTTCGGGGTGATAGGTTGTACTCATGTCCAATCGGGTTCCCAAAGCCTTATGGAGTGCTTGCCAGAATAGTGAAGTAAATCTACCTTCACGATCGGAGATGATAGATACAGGCACACCATGTCGGGTAACTACTTCCTTCATGTAAAGCTTCATTAACTTCTCCATGGGATAATTTTCCCGCATTGGTAGGAAGTGAGCAGATTTTGTAAGACGATCAATGATCACCCAAATGGTGTCATAACCGTTTACCGTCTTAGGGAGTTTAGTGACGATATCCATGGTGATTTTCTCCTATTTCCATTCTGGAATCTCTGGTTGGACTAGTAAACCGGAAGGTTTTTGATGTTCTGCCTTGACTTTAGCACAAGTCAGACATTTTCTAACATAAGTGGCAATGTTCGCCTTCATGTTAGGCCACCAATACAACTGCTTCAAGTCTTGGTACATCTTATCTGAACCGAGATGAATATAATATTTTGACTTGTGGGACTCGTGCATGACTAAAGTCCTTAAGTCGCCATAACACGGTAACCAACTCCTGTTGTTTAAACATAAGGTTCTGTCCGCACGGGGTTTCAATCTTTCCTTTGTAAGGTCTTGTCGGAGCATACCTCCAACATCTTCAGCAGTAAGGTTTTCCGGTTTTAATGCTTCAGTTTAAGCTTCTAGGATTTGTTTAGGAAGATTCAAACCAATAGTCATGACTAAGGCTCGAACCCTCAAAGGTTTAGACCATTCTTTCCTGCTCAAAGCATCAGCAACAATGTTTGCCTTCCCCGAGTGATAACGAATGTCACAATCGTAATCACTAAGCAATTCCAACCAACGCCGTTGTCTCATGTTCAACTCTTTTTTATCCAGGATATGTTGCAAACTCTTGTGGTCGATAAATACGATGCACCTTGTTTCGTATAAGTAACGTCTCCATATCTTAAGAGCGAACACCACAGCTCCAAGTTCTAGATCATGAGTTGTGTAGTTTTTCTTATGGGTCTTCAGTTGTCGAGAAGCATAGGCTATAACTTTCTCGTTTTACATAAGCACGGCACCCAAACCCTTAAGCGAAGCATCGCAATAAACAATGAAGTTTTCTGATCCTTTAGGCAAGGCCAGAATGGGTGCGCTACATAGCTTTTGTTTAATCAATTGAAATTCTGCTTCCTCCTTCTCCACCTAGTCAAACTTCACATTCTTCTGAGTCAGCTTAGTCATTGGCTTGGCGATTTTGGAAAAGCCTTCAATGAATCTTCTGTAGTAACCGGCGAGTCCTAAAAATTGGCGGATCTCTGTTGCAATTTTAGGAGACGCCCAATCTTAATTGGCTCGATCTTTGCAGGATCTACATGGATGCCTTTGCTATCTATCACATATCCGAGAAACTATACTTTAGGAATCCAAAATTCACACTTGGATAATTTTGCGTATAACTCCTCTTTCTTAAGCAACTCCAAGATTAATTTGAGATGCTCTTCATGCTCTCTGGCGCTGCCACTCCATACGACTCATGTGAGTCTCCAGTGTCTCAAGTCGCGCCAATAATGCCCTGTTCCGAGCCTCGGAACCAAGGTAACCTTGACGTACCTCATGCAACTCTGTCTCATAAGCAGTCCTTTGACCTCTCACTACATCAATCTCGAGTCTAATGTCTCTGTGGTCAGTCCGAGCGCCATGAAGCTGTGTATAGAAAATCTCACTCTTTTGCCTATGAAACTGTGCCTGGTAGCTGACCCTTAAGTTAACTTCCTCAATGGAAGTCATCATCCTATGCTCAGAAGCCTGTAAAGCTCTAACATAACCAACATCCTCTGCTCTGTCAGCAACTCTAGCAATAGTCCATGCATCATGACCAGGACTACGAATCAAACCCTGTCCTGCCTCAAAAGTATCAACAAAATCATACTGACGTCTAGGTGCTCTAGCAGCAGCAGCAGCAAAACTCTCTGCTACATTACACCCAGGTGGGGGAGCAGTAAGTACAAATCTCCTCCGAGGTAGCATGTCCTCCTCAAGGATGTCATCTCTCATACGGATCATAGCTGCCCTATGACCCAATGGTGCCTGATCATAGGTAGGGCTGGTGGGAGGTATAGGTGCGACAACATGCTCAGCAATGCGTGCCTCTATGGATGCTGACATAGGTGGCTCAAGTCGGACAGTCTTTCGTGCCCTACGAAGTCGTGTCTGAGAAAAGGGACCCTAGTCTGAGGTGATCTAGGTGTAGGTGCAGACTCATTAGTCTCAAATGCCTCTGTATCCCCGGCCGAGGGAACAGGGTCAACAACAAGTACCACAGAAGAATCAACCGGAGCTAGGTGCTCCTCCTCCTCATCCTCAGTGGGCTCCTCATCCTTATCCTC
>BQNB010167396.1:0-14003 GCA_026074375.1 Tanacetum coccineum
TGATACGATATTTCCACAAGTTAATAAACCAAATAAACATTTACGTCAAACTTTATGAAATAAAATTTGGAATATCAACAATTAAACTAAGACTTGACATATTACCTCAGGTTGCGTGACGAGGCTGTTTATTCTCATTTGAATTAAATTTCAAATCAATCAACTATCTTATCAAGGTGAGTTCATAGTCCCACCTTTACATATTTTCTAAAATCCTGAAGGGGGATACATGCTTTAAACCATGAATACAAGTATTTTCAACTACATGCTATCTTGATATATTATTGCCTATACCTCCATTTGCCATGGGGCATCCACAATATCTTTGGGTAGAGGCTCCCACCACATCTTTGGGTAGAGGCTCCCACAACATCTTTGGGTAGAGGCTCCCACAACATCTTTGGGTAGAGGCTTCCATAACATCTTTGGGTAGAGGCACCCATATGGAAATAATTTGTAACAACTTGAATTATGGTTAATGTTTGGTTGCATGAGCTTAAGGCAATAATATTGTTTTCCATGATAATTGTAAATGCATTCAATTATTACCATTATAATGACTTGTATTCAACTATTATATTTCAAACCTATGAATTTCACTCAACCTTTGTGTTGACCCTTTTAGCATGTTTATCTCAGGTAATTGAGCAACCTATGGCACGGAGTGGCATTGGACTTGAGGATGTCCAAACTTGTTATCATTCAAACTTTATGTTTTCATATAGATTTTGGGACCTCTATTTTTGTAAAACTCTGATTATATTGAATAATAACTAAATTTTCTTAAACGTCTCTTTATGAGTCATTTTCTTTGATTGTGACTATTGATTCACGAAGTAATACCCCAAAACTTAGCTTCCGCTGCTATATGTGAAAAAATGGGGGTGTTACAGATTAGTATCAAGAGCCGCGGTTATAGAGAACAAGGTTAAAACCTAAACTATAACTTCTTTTTTTCCATCCAAGAAAGTCCTCCATGCCACTACATTTCCTGAATAGTATGTAAAGATACATAACTGTTAATTATATATAAATAACTTATGTTATTTACCAATAACATATGTTATCTTTTTCCCTTTGTTGTTTTCAAAAATATGTCTTCCAACACTCCTAACTATATCTACCCTATTATCATCCCATCTGATTCCAATGTTAAGGATGCTTTTTTCCCTCTACAAACACTCCTGACTATATACCGGCTTCACTAGACTATTTCCCAGCCTCAACGGGAAACACTCCTTCTGACTCTTCAGATGATTTATCTAAGTATCTTTTGGCCTCACTAGCCATCTCACCTTTCCCTGATGATTCGTATATAAAAGTTATGCAAGCATATAATGCTACTAATAATGAATCACTTATTCCACCACCACAAGCTCCTATTGCTCCACCAACTATTTTGCCTCCATCTTCAGTATTACCACTATCACCAATGTTTGATCCCTAAGATTTATTTCTTCCTGAAGAGATTTTGCCACCTTAGAAACGAGCCCGTTTCCTATCATCTTCATCTACTATCCTTGTACTCTGCCTCAGGTATTTGAGATTGGAGAGAATTATCGTGGCACTCCAGACATGTCTTACGCACGCCATGAGGAACAGATCGATGCTATTTTAAATCACTTAGATGAGCTCCATCTTGAGCGCATTGAGCATATAGAAGATAAGATAGAAGGTCTTGGTAATGGTCGAGTAATCATACAACAAGATTTTGACCGAGTAGAAACTGAACTTCAAGAAGCCCGTACCCAGATTTCTGGATTTCAAAGAGAGCAAATAAGGCATGACGACGAGATTGTTCTTGCTCGCGTCAGGACTTCTACTTTAGAGATACTCATCGAGGATATCCAGATTCGCCACCAATCAGATATGAAGAGTCTTCTGGACATGATATACATGAGCTCAAGAACCACAAGGGAGGACCACCAGACTACTAGACTAGATCCTTATCATTTACAGCTTTTTTTAGAATCCAACCACTGGATGTGTGGCATAAATAATGACACTTGTCAAATTTTGACTATGTAAAATATGTAGACAAGTTGTTTATGACTTAATATAGTGGTGATTCCATTATACCTCGCTGTTTTATGATACCGATTTATGTATGTCATGATTGTCTATCCTATATTCTGTAGTGTGATGTATCGTATCTTTATGTATCTAGATTACTATAGCTCTCTTACCATCTGGTTTTCTCAAACCTTTGTACCCAGATATCATGGATATGATTAATGATCAAGATATTGAGCATACACCACCACCAGACTATCCTTTGATAAGTTATCTAAGTGGTCGCGGTATGAAACCACTGGAAAGTGAACCAGTCCCCGAGAAACCTAATGAGTTAGATGCTTGTTAGAGTGTCCATTCCAAAAAATTTCCGTTATATCCTGCAATGTAATATTAAAGAATGTGTATTTCTTTGTTAGAACTTGTACCAAATAAGAATCCATACAATGATATATTCTTATTTTATGTTGTCTTGTAAATGTTGATAGAATGGCTCCCAAGAGGACACCAACATCTGCAGCACCAACCATGTCTCAGGCTGCGATCAGGAAACTAGTTGCTGATAGTGTTGCCGCAGCTCTGGAAGCACAAGCTGCTACCATGGCAAATGCTGACAATACCAATAGGAACACCGAACAAAGTGGAACTCCTGTAGCAAGAAAATGTAGCTACAAAGAGTTTATGAGCTGTCAACCTTTCAATTTCAAAGGTACGGAAGGCGCTGTTGGCCTCATCCGCTGGTTTGAACAAACTGAATCAGTATTTCTCCGTAGTAACTGTACCGAGGACTGCAAAGTGAAATTTGCTACTGGTACTCTAACTGAGGAAGCTTTATCCTGGTGGAATTCATTCGCCCAGCCTATTAGAATAGAGGAAGCTTACAAGATTCCCTGGTCCGAAATGAAAAAGCTCTTAATAAAGAAGTATTGTCCCTGAACTGAGATCAAGAAAATAGAAGATGAATTTTACAATCTGACTGTAAAAGGGAATGATCTCAAGACTTACGTTAGAAGATTCCAGGAATTGGCAGTTTTATGCCCAACTATGGTGCCAAATTCTGAGAAACTCATGGAAGTCTTCATCGGGGGATTACCCAGAAGTATTGAAGGAAACGTTACCGCTTCAAAGCCTCAAACTTTGGAGGAAGCTATTACCATAACCCAAAGGTTAATGGATCAGGTAATAAAGCACAATTCTATGCAAGGAACTAATGATCACAAACAAAAGTTTGATGATAGAAGAACCTTCACCAACAACAACAACTACCAGAATAACCGTAACAACAATAGCAACCGCAACAATGATCACCAACAACAACAGAATAGAAGGCAAGAAACCGTCAGGGCTTATGCTGTCACCCCAACTGAAAATAGTAGGTATACTGGAAGCCTTCCCCTGTGTAAGAAATGCACCCTGCATCACACAGGACCTTGCACTGTCAAGTGTCAGACTTGCAACAAGGTGGGTCATCAGACCAGGAACTGCAGAAACAAAGGGCCAGCCACTGGAAGCAACCTGCAGCCAGTGTCAGTAACTTGTCATGCCTGCGAAGAGAAAGGGCACTACAAAAGTCAGTGCTCAAGAGCAAACAACAATGCCCATGGAAGAGCATACTTGCTGAGGGACAAGAACGCTCACCAAGACCCGAACGTAGTCACGGGTACGTTCCTTCTAAACCAACATCTAGCTAGAGTATTATTTGATTCAGGAGCCGATAAAAGTTTTGTATCCATATCTCTTGCTTCTATGCTTAATATCCCACCAATTACACTAGATACCACTTATGACATTGAAATGGCCGATGGAAACCTAGTAGGCACTAATACCGTTATCCAGGGTTGCACTCTGATTTTGCTAAACCAACCTTTCAAAATTGATCTTATGCCGATTAAACTCGGTAGTTTCGACGTCGTCATTGGTATGGATTGGTTATCCAAGTATCATGCTAGAATTATCTGTGACGAGAAAGTCGTCCACATCCCAATCGACGGTGAAACTTTGATCATACGAGGTGATCGAAGTAAAACCCGACTAAGCCTCATATCCTGTATTAAAACCGAAAGGTATCAATCGCAGGGGTAATCTAGTTTTTCGTTGCCACGGAATGGAAAGAAGGTCAGGCGATAAACCGACTGAAGATTATACCAGTAGTCAAAGAATTTTCGGAAGTTTTTCTTGAAAATCTACCTGCCTTCCCTCCGGTTCGCCAATAGAATTTCCAAATCGATTTAATTCCAGAAGCTGCACCAGTACCCAGCTCCTTACAGATTATGTCTCCTGCATAAATTCAGGAACTATCTAAACAACATACAAGAGTTAGCAGACCGGAGGTTTTAATCCGACTCAAGTACTTCGCCCTGGGACTCCTGTCTTATTTGTTAAATAAAGAAAAACGGATCTTTTAGAATTGTATCATTTATCGTGAGCTGTAATAAACTCACAATAAATAAACTTTACCCATTACACCAGGATCGATGATCTATTCGAACCAACCTCAGGTTCGAGTGTTTACTCGAAGATTTGACTTTAAATCAGGATATCACCAACTGAGAGTCAAGGGAATAGGGTGAAGATATTCCTATGACTGCTTTCGAAGCGCGGTACGGATACCTATGAATTCCAAGTGAATGCTATTTGGATTAACTAACTCACCTGCTGTATTCAATGTTTCTCATGAACCGTGTGTGTAAACCATACTTGGATAAATTTGTGATAGTATTCATTGATGATATTCTTATCTACTCCCGTAACAAAGAAGAACACGCAGATCACCTGAGAATAATCTTGGAATTACTCAAAAAGGAGAAATTGTACGCTAAGTTTTCCAAATATGATTTATGGATCAGTATCGTGCAATTTCTCAGGCACGTGATTAACAGTCAAGGAATTCACGTTGACTCCGCCAAGATTAAAGCAGTTAAGAATTGGGCACCTCCTACTACACCAACAGAAATACGCCAATTCTTAGGGCTCGCAACGGTTTAGCTGTATTCGGAGAATTAATCAATAGAATTTTCCGAAATTGCAAAGTCTTTGACTGAATTAACCCATAAAAACAAGATGCATATTTGGGGAGAAAACCACGAGTCAGCTTTCCAACTACTAAAACAAAAGCTATGTAAAGTCCAATCTTAGCATTACAAGAAGGAAACGATGACTTTGTCATTTACTGTGATGCATCACATCAAGGTCTGGGAGCAATGTTAATGCAAAGAGAAAAAGTTATTGCATATGCATCCTGACAACTCAAGCCTCATGAAGAGAACTAGTATAGCACACACGACTTGAATTTCGAGCAGGTTTTGTTTCGCTCTTAAAATTTTGGATCACTATCTGTATGGCACAAAAGTGTACTGTGTTCACTATCATAAAAGTCTTCAGCATCATCCTTGATCAGAAAGGAGTGAACATGAGACAACTGCCGTTGGATAGAATTTCATATAGATTACGATTAGGAGATTCGTTTTACCATCTATGAAGGCGAAATGTTGAGCTATGCCTTAAATCCCGGAAGGAACGAACAAACCACTCCGATTAGCAGCATTAGTCAGACCCTCACTCCAAAATTACCATCACATTCCCCCAACGAGCAAATCAAAGAAAGAAAACATCGAAGCTAAAAACGCTACGAGGAATGGACAAACTTTGTGAAGTACGTCCTGATGGAACTCGATGTATCAAGAATCGAAGTTGGTTACCACTCTTTGGTAATTTAAGGGACTTAATCATGCATGAATCCCATAAATCAAAGTATTTCATCCACCCAGGCTCTGACAAAATGTATCAGGATCTAAAGAAACTCTATTGGTGGCCTAACATAAAGGCAATCATCGTTGAATATGTCAGCAAGTGTTTGACATGCTCTAGAGTTAAAGCAGAATTCAGATAGCCCAACTGTCTACTGATATAACAGAGATTCCTACATGAAATGAAAAGAATACGATAGACTACGTACAAACCTACCCAAACTGCAAGCGTAACATGGACCTATTTGGGTCATTGTAGACCGGCCTTACCAAATCAATCATATTTTTAAAAAAAAAAAAAAAAAAAATCCCCCCCCCAAAATTCAGAGCAACATATAGTAATGGAAACCCTTACAAGGTTTATATAAAGAGATTATCTCAACGACATGGTAGTGCCGATATCTATCATCTCGAATCGTGAATATCCATTTACATCCAGATTCTGGCAATCAAAGCAGAATGCTTTAGGTACTCAATTAGACATGAGTACGACTTATCATCCCGAGACTGATGGACAGAGTGAAAGAACCATCCAAACACTCGAAGACATGATTCAAGCCTGTGTTATAGATTTTGGAAAAGGTTGGAAAGACAATCCCATTGTTAGAATTTCTCTTACAATAATAGTTTACCGATGCTGAGAATAAGGCAGTACCACTTTCGAGGCACTTTTATGGTCGAAGTGAGATTACACCATGTCTGCTGGGCCGAAGTTAGAGATGTTCAACTCACGGGACCAGAGATAATCCATGAAACCACCGAAAAGATAGTACAAATCCAACAACACTTGCAAGCTGCAAGAGACCGGCAAAGGAGTTATGCCAATGTAAGGCGAAAGCCTTGGAAACTAAGTATGGAATCGAAGTTTATTGAAAGTAATCACCGTCGAAAAAAGGTGTCATTTGATTCAAAAAGCGAGGAAAGCTTAACCCCTGATACATTGAACCATTTAAGATCCTTAGAAAGGGTTGGTCTAGTGGCATACACACTTGAGCTTCCTGAAGCTACTCAAGTAGTGTCCACATAACTTCCACGTTTCTAATCTAAAGAACTGTCTATCTGATGATCTCCTCGACATTCCAATTGAAAGAGATTCGGCTCATGCCACACTTAATTTTGTAGAAGAACCATGGACATAATGGAATCGGACGTCAACACAACTGAGGAAGAGTCCGTATTCCTATCGTCAAAGTAAGATGGAACACTAAAATAGGACCAAAATTGACGTGGGAACACGAAGATGCAAAATTCGTGCCAAGTTATCCGCATCTATTTTTCAAACATCACTCGGCATCCAACTAAATCTCCACGGGACAACTAAATTTCTTTTAAGGGAGGTAGACGTTCACAACTCACAATTTTCATCTATTAAATTTACCATCTAATTAAATTAGATATTGTTAGTTTATAGAAAAGTGTTGATTATGTGGTTTATTATATTTGTGTTATTAACTTTATTTTTGTTTGGTTTAATATATCCTTGTATTAAGGTTTATTATGCTTTAAGTAAGAAATATCTTAAATAACAAAGTCCTAGGACTAGTATTGACAAGTTAGAAGATAAGGGAAGGGAAGCCTCCCTCCCAGTAGCATAGCCTATAAATGAAGCCCTCTATAATCTTCATTAGAGGTGATGATCGCCCTTGTAATTTAACTCTCTTGTTCCGCTTCATATAGAGCTGCGGAGAGCATATTATGAGATGTGTGTATCCCCTCGGGTGTGGTAGCTGGAGTTAGGGCGCCTGTGCGGGGAGTTGCAGTTCTATCGTTCGTACATGCTATATTTTCACTTAGCAGGGTCTGACGATGACGTCGAGAATTGGCACCTGACAAGTTTCTTTGGTGACCTTAATTCAAGTGTATCTAATCGCCTAATAAAAGAGAACGTAAAGAGATGCTTGTGTATGCTTCTGCGTGTCGTGAATTTTCTGTTACAGAATCCGAGTCGTCTCGCAGAATCAAGAACTCTAGGACTAGTGGCCGGGTCATCATTTGGGAGTCTATATACTCATATATCTATTGTTGGGGAGATGTGGGTGAGTGATATTCGTGACTATGATATAGTTCGAAGTATTTCGTTGTATTGTTATAGTGTCTAGAGGTCGCATGTCGATAATTCATCACATTTCATAGATTAGGTTGCAATTCTCGGAAGTGTGGTTTTCATTTTCGGATTGAAGCTTTGCATTCTCGGTAGAGTGGTTTTGAGTTTCGGAAGACTTTTTCTTGTAAATTTAGCAATTTTAGTACGAAATATCAGTGTAATAGATATATTCGATCTTTTGGTTCTATGAAAAATCATTTATTAGGAATTCGGTATTAAACTCGGTTTTATCGAGTTTGTTAAGTTCACAAATTTGGTTCCATCGAATTTGTGATATAGGGAATTTAACTAAGTATAAACTCAGTAATAAGCTTTACAAGTCATTTTACACTTTTATTTCACGGTTTTATCGTGTTTTGAAGTGTTTAAATATCGATTTTTCAGATTTACTAAACCGCAATCAATTCGGTTTCATCGAATTGAGTTTTTATAACACTTGGTATTATCTAGTCATCATAAAATTCAAGTTTCATCGATTTGGTGGTTATTAATAATTCATAACTGTAGATTTTAACAATTTAGGCCTTACCGACTTATATGAATAGTGTTACCGACATTTGAGCATTTGCAGTTTACCAAGTTTATTATTTGAAGATTTCCGAGTTTGATAGTGTACTGTTCAAGAAGGGTATTCGTTTTCAGATTACTTGTTGTCCGTGAACAGTGTTACCGAATTTGACTACTGTTACCGAGTTTGGATATTTTCTCACAAATTACTCATATTCGTCTAAAAAGATCCAATCTTTGTATCTTAGACATGTCGACATCCAAAACATACCAACAATCCCTTGCTGATGCCGGTTCTGAGACTAGGCCACCCATGCTTGAAAGGGGTAGTTACATACCTTGGGCGAGTAGATTCAAACGATTTCTTAATCGCAAGAGGGAAAACCGGAAGTGGCTTCTCAAAGCACTAGAAGATGGCCCTTTGTTTAGGAACGATCACAACCTAAAGGTTCAACAATACCAAGGTTTGCAAGAAGTAAGAGATCTTCAAGGAGAATGACTTATTATACTAATTAAGCGGAAAGTGGAACTCACGAATATGATTCTTCTTTCTATTCTAATGAGATTTACATTCTATGGATTCTTGTCAGACGGCCAAGAAATTGGGCTTGTGTTGAACTTTAATGAGGGGGAAATATTCAAACCAAGTTGACATAGAAACGCGGTTTACAAATGAATTTGAGATCAATTTGTTTGCTGTCCCAGAGAGTCCACTAGTTTCAGTCTTACTATCGTTTTGCTCATTAATGATGAATTTGGAAACGAAACAACATGAAGCTTTCCAGCTGTTTCAGTTTAACAACAAGTTTCTGAATAGTTTGCAACCGGAAATGGTTGAAATATGTGACACAAGTTCGTGTTGGCTAAGCATTTGACTTTGATTCGTAGATATCTTTTTGTTTATCTTTTGCAATTTTGAGAAATTGTTTAATGCTTCAAGGTCAAAGAAGTAGAAAAGTCCATCATGATCTTTGGCTCTAGTAGCTTATCACGGGTTCATCTTCAGAAAACCCTCTTCTATTATGGTGACACATCCGTCATCTGTAGTTGATTTATATGAAGATTATGAGCAGATGATTTTCACAACCATTCGAAGATCCCCTAGCAGCTACTAAGTTTTTACTATGCCAAAGCCATTACTCAAAATTTCTTAATCCAACGAAACAATCGTCTTCATTCTTCGCTAATACCAAAATCAAGCAGTCGTTCCAGTGACAGGAGAATATTCAAAGCATAATTCTGTTAATGTTGGAAGAAATAATAGACAGCTCTGTTCAAGAAGAAGTGGTTGTGTGGAATGAATGTTGCAAATGAGACATGCAAATGTTCAAAGGATAGTTTCGAACTCCGACTCCAGGCAATATTTCAACTGTTTAAATGCTATAACTGTGTTGAAAAGGACATTAAGCTAGGAATTATCCCAAGCCAATGGTTCGTGATTCAAGTATCTTCATGAGAAAATGTTTTGGCAAAACAGGATGAACCGATGTAATGTTTTAACCGATGTAAGGCATAATGATTTTCTCTTTGCTGATGCTTCAAGGATGGAAGAAATTGAAGAACTTAGTGCAAACATATGCTTAATGGCCAGAATTCAACCAGCTGATCAAATTTTGATGATGAGAACCAGAGCTATGAGTCCTGCATTTATAAGTGAGAGTACAATCTTCACCCACATGAGAAGATGAAAAATGATCCAACTTCATACACAATTATTAACATACCATTGGGATGATTGATCAACGTTAAATAAGCAATATACAATTTGATTCTGTCAAAGGAAATGTTAATAGTGGCAGTGTTGAAAAAGATACACATGTTTATGATCTGTGTGCATTAGAAACACTTAGCCTAGGAAATGCATATAATAAGCGCAAACAACAAAGATATGCTCAAAAGGTCCAACAACAAAATATACTTTGACCAGTCAATTGAGATGTATAGTAAGAGAAGCGGTTTGGAAAACATAACCAAGGATAACAGTTATCTAAAAAGAATTTCATTGAAGCTGATGAAAGGGCAAAACGTGTTCAAAAACAAGCGAGTCTCATTTGTAATCGTGAATCTAGATATATTCGAGATCTCGAAAAACACGCAAAAGTGAGTCAAGAGGTCAAACATTACAAAGCAGAAAAATGAGTAATTACAACAAACACATTTAATTTTTAAAAAGAAAATGATTAAAACGAGGAAAAGTATCGATGATATTATTCTTGATCTTTGAGAACAACAGAAAAAGAATTGTTTGATTTGTTTTTGAAAATTGGTAATCCTTTACAAGCAATGTTTATGCTCGGTCCAAAACCATTGTCTGTTTATGATCAACAATTAAAACATGGTTTGGGGTATCCGAATCCTTATACACTCAGAAAAGCAATTTCAAAATGTCCAAAGTTATATGTTGCATCTAGGACGGGTAATATAGAACGGTCCTTTGAATGTTTAGAGATTCTGAGGAACTCTAGAGGATGCTTTCAAAATCAACAGAAAAATGTTATGAAAAAATGAATGATGCCAATTGCCTTTGCGAAACAAACAAAATTGTATGTACAATTGATTACAAAAAATTAAACGCGCTTTATAATGAAATTGTTCCTCAAAAAGAATCATTCGTTGAACAAACAGTTCTTCATCTCCTTCTTATATTCCCATTGATAAGATTCTGAAACAAAACAATTCCAATTGAGGTATCCTTTGATCCATAATTATTCATATAAAATTGGATTTTGAAAAGTTGTTTCTGTAGATAAAACAGAACAGTAAAAGTCAGAGCATGTTTATACATAAAGGAAAGAGGCTACCTTAATGATATTTTGTCCGAGATCAAGTAATACCACTTCTTAATGAATTACTGTATTACGTTTGAGGCTTATACACGAATCGTATTTCAATGATATAAAAGAAATGAAAATGCGTTGAGCAAAATGATGTTTATCTTGATAGAGTGAAAGGCAAAATGATTTTTGAAAGATCAACTTTTGGAAGCTCATCACTCCAAACATGATTTGAGCTATTGTTTGTTAACCATGATGTGTTGATGAAGTCCTTACATGAAGAACTTGAACAAGTCAAAAAGAAATCTTTAGAGATTCAATAGGGTTTGAAAGCAAGAATAAAAATTCTTGAGAAAGCTGTTCAAAGATGTGAAAAACAAAGTCTTGATTTTGAGTTAAAATTGCAACATGAAAAAGAAAAACAAAAATGGGATTCTTCGAAGAATAAAAACTCAAAACCTCTTGATTTCTCTTGGATTTCTAGAATACAAAAACTTAAGGATGAGAACGTGTCTTTGGATTTTAAAGTACAATCTTTGATAAAAGAACGAGATAATGCCAAAATGGAATACAAAAAGCTTTTCAATTCAATCAAAAAGACACGGTCTTAAACTCAAAAGGAAATGGATGAGTTAATTACTCATGTCACTGAGAAAACTTATGCATATGGTGCTATTCGTGCTGAGAATCAAAATCTTTTAGTTACCATATCTGAGTTGAAAGCTAGAATGAAAAATGGTGAAAATGGTAAGTATGTGAATACTAAGTTTGACAAGAAACATGGTTCTCAATCTTTTCTTTGTGTCACACCCTTAAATAAAAATGCTTCTCAAAAGCAGATGGTTGTTTTAAAAACAAAAGAAAGCCATGTTGAATCAAAACCAGTCACTTCACAGACTTCACAAACCAAACAAACAGGGACACGTCAAAACACAAATGTCATTAGCCCAAGAATGTACAGAGTTATCACACAACAAGAATCACAAACAAACAAGTCTAAGAATGTGTTATCTTCTACAGGAATGAATGCTACATCCAGTGTTAAAAGACCAAAGAGTAGAGATTCACATGTCAAGACCAGTGTCTTAGATGTCTCTAAGAATGAAGCAAAGAAAGAAGCAGTTTATGTTAGGAAAAATAAGCAAACAGATAATACATTTGCTAATGTTGTGTCAAACAAGGAGAATGTAATTGATGTTGCTGTTGTAAACGCTTCTAAAGCAAAAACTTTGTTATGTGTTTCTTGTATGCAAAGTGTGCTTATTCCTTGTCATGATAAATGTGTTGCTAAGCATAAATTAAATGTGCGTTCGAATGCTCGTAGAACCTTCTCTGTTAATTCTAGGATACCAAAATCTTCTGAAACTACTTTTGTAGCTCCTAAGACTAGGTTTTCTGAGAAAGCAACACAATCTAAGACTTTAGATACTACTTCTGTAGCTTCCAAATCTAAGATTGATGAAGCAAGTGCATCAAAAGCTAGAGATAAGGTTTCTAGTGAGTTTAAGAAAAAGAAAAGAAACATGCGTGATAAACCATTAAGCCCATTCATGCTAAACAAGATTCGGACAAGTAGTTTATGGCAAAAATGGTTTGAATCACAACCAAATGTTATGTGGACACCTGTTAACACAAAGCCACATGCTCATACTAATCCTTTGAATACGAAACCACTAGTTTTAGTTAAGAGATGGATAGTCAAATTGCCTAGTTGTCCATGTGTTGTTTCATCTTGTGTTGCAGGTAGTCTAGATCGTTCTATGGGTTGTTGACAGTGGTTGTTCAAAGCATATGACGGGTGATCGTTCACTATTGAGAAACTTCGTTGAAAAGTTCATGGGAACCGTTCGCTTTGGAAATGACAACTTTGCAGCTATTATAGGCTATGGTGATTATATACATGGCAATATCACTATTTGTCATGTATATTATGTTGAAGGTCTTGGACACAATCTCTTTAGTGTTGGATAATTTTGTGATGGAGATTTGGAAGTGGCTTTTCGTTCTAAAACATGTTATGTTCGAAATCTGGAAGGAGATGATTTGCTCATAGGCGGACGCGATTTGAATTTATATACCATCTCCATTTCAGACATGGCTGCTTTTTCACACATTTGTCTAATGTCCAAAGCAACCTCAACAAAGTCATGGTTATGGCATCGACGACTGTCACATCTTAATTTTGACACCATAAACGATCTTACCAAACTTGACTTGGTTGACGGTTTACCAAAGTTCAAATATGGAAAAGATCATCTTTGTTCTGCTTGTGAAAGAGGAAAAAGCAAGAAAGCTTCTCATCCACCTAAATTGATTCCAAGTGATTACTCCAAATTGGAATTACTTCATATGGATTTGTGCGGTCCAATGAGAGTAGCTTCGGTCACTTGTGAAAGAGGAAAAAGCAAGAAAGTTTCTCATCCACCTAAATTGATTCCAAGTGATTACTTCAAATTGGAATTACTTCATATGGATTTGTGCGGTCTAATGAGAGTCGCTTCGGTCAATGGAAAGAAGTATATTCTTGTGATAGTGGATGATTTCTCTAGATTCACGTGGGTTTATTTTCTTCGTTCGAAAGATGAAACTTCAGAGATCATCAAGAAATTCATTGCTCAAGCTCAATTGAAACCTAAAGCAGACATTGGGGTTTTTATTGGTTACTTAAAAACATCAAGAGGTTTTCAAATCTATAACCGTCGCACCAAAAGGATTATGGAGACTATCCGTGTCAAGTTTGATGAGCTTACAACAATAGCTTCTGAACACGATTATTTAGAACCCGAACTTCAATGATTTAATAATCAAAATTCATCAGATGACTTAATGAATACTCCTTCAAAAGAGGATTTGGATAAT
>BQNB010167397.1:0-10731 GCA_026074375.1 Tanacetum coccineum
TATGCATACCTCAGTCAACATGAAAGCCATGCCAATGAAGTACGTATCATGCGTGAAAGATATCTGAATCATCTTGCATTGGTAGCCAACTCTCCAACTCTATACAATCCCTCTCAGTCTCCACAACATTCAGGTTTTTCTATGTATCCACCTCCTCAACAATTCACACCAGTGTATGCAGCACCCATTCATCATCAACACCATCACACTCCAGCAATCCACAACAACAATTAGTCTCTCCACAACCATTCATATCTCCATCAGTGACACAACACTCTTAAGCTGACTTTCCTCAATTAGACTCTGGTCTCGCTGTTCCTACATTTTAACAAGGAGAAGATTCGATTGAATGCATTAACAAATCAATGGCATTCCAATTTGCTGTGGCATCAAGGTTTCCACCTTCAAACAATCAACTCAGAACGTCTTCCAATCCTAGGAATCAAGCAACCATTCAAGATGGCAGAGTCACAGTTCAACAACTTCAAGGAAGATAATCTCAGAGTTTTGCTGGCACTGGAAACAGAGGAATTGCTACAACTTCAAGGGGAAATTATGCAGCTAGTCAATCAAGAGTTGTGAAGTGTTATAATTGTCAAGGAGAAGGACATATGGTGAGACAGTGTACTCATCCAAAAAGGCCAAGGAACGCTGCATGGTTTAAGGAGAAATTAATGTTAGGCGAAGCTCAGGAAGTGGGTCAAATATTAGATGAAGAGCAACTTGCATTTTTAGCAAACCCTAGAATATCAGAAGCCCCAGTTGCTCAGCAGACAATCCCTTATAATTCAGCTCTCCAGACTGAAGACTTAGATGCATATGACTCGGATTGTGATGAGTTATCCTCGGCTAAAGCAGTTCTGATGACAAATCTTTCAAGCTGTGATTCAGATGTTCTTTATGAGGTACCATATTCTGATTCTTCTCCGAATGACATGATTAATCAGGATGTGTAAGAGATGCAGTATTCTGAACAAACACATATTGATGATTTTCATGATAATGAGATATATAGTGATAGTAATATCATTTCGTATTCTCAATATTTGGAGGAATCACAAGATGCGGTTATTCAGGATACTAATTCTTTTGTACCTAATGATTTATTGGTGCTATCTTTGGTTGAACAAATAACTGATCACGTAGCTCATCTAGATAAGGAAAATCAGATAAATAAAATGGTAAATGAATCATTAACCACTAAGCTTGAGAGATACAAAGAATGAGTCACCATTTTTGAACAAAGACTTAATGTAGATTTGAATAAACGTGAAAAATTAATAGATTCTCAAATAGATGATTTAATTTGGAATAGAAATGCAAAGCTTTTGGCTTTTCAATAAGAGATCGATACACTAAAAGAAGCTCTTTCTAATCATGTCAAAGAAAAGGAACCTTTAGCAAAAACATTAACTGTTTTCAAAAAAAAATCTAAAGAAAAAGAGTGTAAATACATTGACAAGGAAATTGTTTTAGAAAAACAAATAAAGAACTAGAAAATATCAGTTGTAAGATGTATCGATCTACGCAAGCAATGCATATTGATGACATCAAATAACGTCTATTTTATACCATCATTTATCCCATGTTATTAACCCATTTTGTATAGTTATTGCAAAGAATTGTTACTTAATCGTTTATATTTAAGAATTGCAGTAATTATGGAGTACTTGGTGCAAGATAGCAAAAGGAGCGCATTCTGGAGTTTAAATGAAGATATTTTAAAGATTACTATTCTGAAGACCAATACGCCGTATCCATCAAGGAAGATACGGCGTATCCGTGCCTGCACTCACCAAATACCACAAAGAATAAAGCTCAATACGCCATATCCAGAGAGACTCAATACGCCGTATTCAAGATATGGAATGAATATAATATTCTGGAAGATATCAAGCGTGGTCCCTACTCTAAGAAATCCCTAATACGCCGTATCCAATAATTGGATACGCCATATCGAACCGACTTTCAGACCCTATAAATACAAAACTCAAAAACGAGTTTTAAGTGTGCTAAATCATATTCTCGATACCTAAACTATAAATGTCGATTTTCAGAGGAGAAAAAGGGCAGAAGAGGTCGAGAAACGTTATCAATTCCGTAGGAGACAACGTGTAAATCCTTATACTTTACTAATCGTTCAGTTTTTGGTATCATTTGTTAACTCAGTTAGTTTAAACCATGCAAAATAACTACTCTTGTATATATTATGACGTTTTGAAGGCTAATACCTTTAGTTAATAGCCATTTATTATAAAGAGCTTGCATGTTTGGTATTTGTTTATCTCGATTTACTTTTGATTTATCGTGAATGCTTATTTATGTTTATCAATTTATTGACTTTCTTAACCCGCGCTTTTGTATGTACCTATCATTTTAACTGGATATAGCGACACGGACCCAGTAGATCTAGAGTCAGGATAGCGGACTCCATATAGTAATTCATAACATCTAGAAATAATAGTTACAAAAATGTTTGTCCTTCTAAAGTCGTATCTCAAGGATTAAAACGCTTTGGGCTTCACTCGGTTTAATAGAAATTGCCGAAGGTATATCAAAGTTGATCGTGTTGACTAGCCAGTTGACCTAGATAATTCAACAAGTAATGATCATATTTCCATAGATAGTTTTGGACAAGTGGAACCACTAAGTGTATGATTGCAATAAAGCGTAAGTGGGAAAAGGTCTCCTCTCTTATGACTAGGGTTTAACAAGATCACCATTGCTTATAATCCTAAGATATTTTAAAAATCAGCAAATAAATAATGATGCTTTTATGCATATGCTTAATTGAGCCAGAATTCATGTGTCTATGTCTTCGGTGATGTAACCCTAAGTCTTAAGAATGAAGATATGCCTGACCTCCGAGAAAGAAATCATTCACTTAATCAACAAACTAACTTTCTAATCTGATTAATTAATGGTTAATAATAGTTTTCATTATATTTGCTCGACCGCTTTTTATAATATCTTTGATAATTAATCATCGCTTTGGGTTAAAGTGCCTTGATTGATTTTGTAGTCCACCAACAAAAACCTGTGCCCAGTCTCTTAGGCCTGAACACCCAACAAACCCCCCCCCTATTTTTATCTTTCTTCCCCCTATTCCCCCTTTTCTTTTTTCCTTCATTCCTCCTCTTTCCCGTTAGACATTAAAACTTAAGGCCATGCACCACGTAAAACGCCCTCACTCTCCTTCACAACGCAAATCGCACACCCCCCTCACTACCAACCCAAATCACTACAAAACCCCCCACTCACCCGGGATAACAGCCAACCCACCCAGCACCCCCCAGCCCCAAACAACCCGATCGTTGACCCCCCCCCCTATAAAAAGTGTTGTATTTTATGGTCTTAGTAATCAATAAAACAATTAAAACTTTAATATAAATACAATAATACACCAACATAACCACACATCACGGTTTTTATGGCGCCTCAGCCGTGGATACAAATTTAACTTGATTTTTATATTGAAATTTTGGGTTTCACGCCATCGCATTAAGCACTAAAACCCTTAGGATATCCAGCGTAATTAAGAATAATTAAAATAATTTTTCATATATTGCATTTCCTGTATTGTGTGTTTGATTTCTGCCTACATTGTATAATATTTTTTTTTGCATACTGTATGTATATAGTGCAATTATTACTAGTTCGCTGTATACTTTCAAGAGTCCAAAAATTCAACACGAGTTTCAATTTATTTGGATACTTTGTATAATTATTTTCAAACCAAATACAGCGAATTCGACTCTATCATCAATAAACGGCTAATCATTCACTAGAATACGGCGATTAAATGCCTGTTGACTATTTCTTTTCCTAGTGAATTTAATTACAGGTTACAAAATGGAACCCCCAACATTCCTAACGAAGAGTAGACAGGCTTAAGAAAGAAAAAGCTCCGTAGGCGAGGTAAGGTGTATAACCTGGGAAACTGCTACGTGATGGTACAATATGGATAATAAAGATGTTCTTCGAACCTAGGATCTATTGAAACTGATTCCCCAGCTATAGTCCCATTAACGACATGTTTAACATCCCTGAAGCGCAGCACTCCTCGAGTGAGCCTACGTGTAATTCTCTTAACATGAAATTGGAATTAAGAATATCGTGTTTTGAACGAATCCGACGATGACGAATTTGCACGGTAATTTTTCGACAAAAATTTTCATTTTCCACTTATAAAATAGTTTTTTGGTCACGATTTAAAAATGATAATGAAAAATCAATATGCATTTGCTTTCCATTACCCATGTCCTACGTTGTGAATCCTAAATCTAAACAATCTTCTTAGCTTGTAAAGCTAAGTTAACCTGGAAAATCCAAACTATTATAAAGAAACTATGATTGTAATATACTACAATTATGCGAAATCTAACTATGCCAATACTAAGAAGTAACAATGAATACCTAAACTTGAAAATATAATGTGATTTCAAATAATTTCTGCCAATTGATTACAGAATAACCTAACTATGAGATATGTTATTTTTCTATGAAAAAATTGATTATCTAACTATGCCTTAGGATTCCTTTTAATACACTAAGGAATAAACCCTAATGGGCTTACAAAACGCCGTATAAGTATCATGAGCATACAATTCCAAAAATATCTCATGATATCACCTAAGAAATACTAACATCTTATACTAAAACAGTAAATAAATAAACTAACTAATAGTACAATTTATACTAGCATTACTATCATTTGTACTGCAGATACTAACTAATATTAACAAGCTAAGTACTAACTACTTATCTATTATTCATTCATTAGCAGTAGTGTCAAACATGAACCACAGAATTAAAGAATGTAATGGCATATAACTCAAAAATTCCTATTTTACCCCACCAATCCTCCCCAAAACTTTATATTTACATGTCAAACATAAGTTTCATCCCGATTATTTTAAAGCATCTTGGTCATTAGATGATTATCTCAAAACATTTTAAACTACTGCTTCAAGCATGTGATTTGATGAACTTGATAAGCTCAAATGCCATAGTACTTTCTTTTTCTATTTTTCTCCAGCATACCAAACTACAAGTTTCACAGCTTCTTCTCCAATAAGTCCTGATTAAGTGGGTTACTTTTTCCTCCCTCTACTAAAGCATATTAATACTCCATAGGTGTACCATCCATAAACATAAGTTAAACCCACAATTTCCAGTAACTATTTCCATTTCAGCAATTGCATAACATTGGCTTTGACTGGTCACTAACCTCTACATACTTATCTACACCTAACTTCTGCTTTGTAACTTGTCATTGCTCTCCCCTGTTTGCATTGCATCCTTTTCATTCATATTCTTCATTTGAAGACTTTACCTGTCTGTATTTTTCCTCCTTCTTAGTTGTGAGGTGCCTTGACTTCCATTGAGTGTCTTTCCTAATCCCTTGACTCTTTTCATTAGTCTAAGGATCTCTCACAGCTTGAGCATCCTACCTTCCTTTTTCTTCAAGTCAAAAGCACCCCTTTTTTTTGACAATTTTGTACACCTAAGACATCAATTTCCTATAGTTTCATCAGTCCTGCCCTTAATCACATCCAGTGTGTTAACCGCCCGGGAATAGGTGAAATTATAGGGTGTGGATTGGTACATTAGTCTCAATTTCAAATTGGATGTTTCCCAATCCCTGGCCCTCCCCGCACTTCCAAATGTGTGACCTTTTGAGAGAGGTGTTCATTAGGCCTTTTCAAAGCAGTACTCCTTCATAACCATAGTCAGAGCAAGAGCACCCCCATATGTCTTGGCACCTAGGACTATGCCACCAGGATCCATTCCCTACAGCATGTCCAACAATAGGAGCATTGCCGTGGTCTGGGTCCTAATTTATAGTTAACAGACAGTCCTGTGCTGCATCAAAGCTAGTAGCAGTAGTGATAGCCCATGCCCAACACTGATCAACCCAACCCCCCTCCCCCTCTTTTATTAGACAAGCCTCATTTACTTACAAAAGGTCTCTTGAGGTAACAACTAGTCTGAGGTAAATTAGTGTCCTTTTTATTGGTTCTCCTACGTGTTTGCGTCTTCTTTTTCTATGATATGTAGTTGGGAGATGGGATATAGGCCAATGTGGAGCAGGTCAGTTTAAGGTTCATGAAAAATTTGGTTGAGAGTAGAGGGTGGTGGTTGGTTTAGGAGAGTGTTGCTGTAACCTTTCACCCACAGTTTCATGTTATATGCACCAACCATAATAAACGGTAAACAAGATACTAAATATTTGATCAGGCAGTATTAATATAAGTCTGGCAGTATTAAACTTGAGTCTAGCAGTATTAATTATTAGACTAATAGTAAAAACATGTTCTCCAAACAACTCTCAAAACCATGACCACTATTCATCACAAAGCACACAAGAACAATAACAAATAGACATTGATACATATCATGAGGATTCCATATCAATGCAAATCCCATGCATACAAAATAAGAACAGATAACAAAACAACATACCAGTTGTAATCCATTCCAACTACAATCCAAATAGCACATGTGTTAAAATCCGCTACACTTATACCACCAATAAGCCTCCCCTGAGATCTATGCAACTACAAATTAAGCATACAAATTGCATGCCACAAAAATTAAATCTACTCACAAAAGTCAAATAGCTTATAGTGAGCTGAGCAAATCAGCTACATTATTATCAGTGTGTATTTTGACCATCTCTATTAATCTCTTCTCATAGGAGTCTCTAATGAAATGATGCCGAATCTCTATATGCTTTGTTTTAGAATGGTAGACAACATTCTTGACAACACAAATGACACTCTTATTGTCAACATGAATCTTTGTCTGCATAAAATTGTATCCATAATCCAACATCTGATTTTAGATCCAAAGCACTTGACCACAACAATAAGAAGCAGCATATACCTCCTCATCAATAGTACCATAGAGAAAGGCACTTTTAACATCCATCTGGTATACAAGAAAATTCATGAATGATGCATAGGCCAAAAATAACCTGATTGCTTCAATCTTGGCAATAGGAGCAAAAACCTCATCATAATCAATGCCTTCTTCTTGTTTGTATCCTTGTGCTACCAGCCTGGCTTTGTTTCTGACTACTATACCCCTTTCATCTTTCTTATTTCTATACACCCACATTGTACCAATAGCCTTTTTGCCATAAGGTAGCTCAACTATTGTCTAAACTTTCTGAATCTTGAACTAAAGCAGCTCTTATTGCATTGCTTCAACCCAACTTTCATCATCAAGGGCTTGAGCTATCTTTGTGGGTTCTTGCTGAGAGATGAAACATGCAAATAAGCAGTTATGGAAATCTTTATGATTTTTCCTTTTCTCTTTTTGGATGTAGCTAATCATAGCAAGTTCTCCAGAATTCTTTTTTGACATGCCCCTTGTTTGTACTGCTGACTTTGGATCTCTAATTATTTGATCTTTAGGATGAATAGAGTGTACTCTAGTTGTGGGAATAGGACTGAAAATAGTTGAAGGTTCCATGTTGTTGAAATCAGCCTCTGCACCTATAACTTGATCAGCATAAGGAGAATTATAAGTGTCCAAATCATCATCATCATAAGCACTGCTAAAAATGCCAGTATTTTGAACTTCAACAGTATTCTCCAAATCAGGCATGAGAGAATCATCTAGAAGATCATTGACATTAAGAGGAAAGGATCCACCAAGAGGAACAAATGATGGTCCAACATCATTAGAAGTTCTTGGTGCACTAGCAGCATTAACTGGTGTGCTAACAGTATTAAAACTGTTAGTACTGCTGGCTTTAGTAGCCTTCCCTTGAAGAAGCTCCTTGTCGCATTGTGCTTGAAACTCTTTTCTAACAACAGCTGATTGCTCTGAAGCCTCCTTCTCTTAATCCATCATTTTATCAAGAACATTCTTTAAGGCTTATTCATTCTTACTTGCTGGTTTTTATACAGGAGTTTCACCAGCAGCATCATCAGCTGTATCGTTTTTATACGTTTCATCTGAGCTCTTGTAGCTTGAAGAGATAGAAGAACATAATGGGAACATAATATATTGTTGAGTAGACACATTCTTTCCTTTAGATTGTCTAGCATCAACACTTTTCTTCAAACCTATATCACCATTAGCTTCTTGTGGACCTGCATTTTTGTTAGTTTGATTCCTTGTAGTAATTGGTTGATAGTTCATAGAATTTGTTAATGAATCAATATCAAAAAGCCAGTTAGGTCCTTGTCTTACAACATTTGGTTTATTTTCAAGAAAGTTTACAAGCAGATTCTCTTCAACTTTTCTGGTTTGAGAATTAAATACACTAAAAGCTTTGCTATTTACAGAGTACCCCACTAAAAACCCTTCTTCAGCCTTCCCATCAAATTTGCCTAAAGGGTCTAGGGTATTTAGGATAGTAACAGGACATCTAAAAGGTCTCATAAAACTTATGCTTGGTGGTCTGCCAATTATAAGTTCATAGGGTGTCTTGTTATGAGGCTTAGTCACTAAAACCCTATTCAGAACATAACAAGCAGTATTAACTGCTTCAGCCCAAAATACAGTAGGTAGAAGTGAGTCTGCTAGCATAGTTCTAGCTACCTTAATCAAAGTCATGTTCTTTCTCTCAGCAACTCTATTTTGTTGTGGAGTTCTGGCAACACTAAATTCCCTTTTTATCCCTTTTAATCCACAAAATTCATTCATTTCCTTGTTTTATAATTCTGTCCCATTATCACACTTGATTACTTTAACCTTATGGTTTAATTATTTTTCTATTTCTGTTATAAATCTCTTAAGAATGCCACTAGTCTCATCCTTAGAGGCTAGGAAGAAAACCTAGCTAAACCTGCTTAAGTCATCAGTCACTACAAAGCAATATATTTTATTGTTGATACTCCTAACAGATGTTGGACCAAATAAGTCCATATGCAACATCTGTAAGGGTTGGCTGATAGAGCTCATAAGTTTAGCCTTACAGGAAGCCTTGTGTTGCTTTCCCTTATGACAAGCAACACAAGTATGGTCATTGTCAAAAATATTTGAAGGAAGACCTCTTATAAGGTTTCCCTTCACAAGTTTATTCATTGTTTTAAAATTCACATGACCCAGCCTCCTATGCCATAATTTAGACTCAACAGTTGTGGCTTTTGTAAACAAACAAGTTAAATCTCCAGAAGGAACAACATTCTTTAAATCAAAGTTGTACATATTGCTTTGCCTGGGAACTCTAAGCAGTGCTTGGCTTTCATCAAGTAGCTTAAAATCAGGAGACAAAACAAGACATTCAGTTTCAGTGAAAATAACAATGTTTTTCTTGTCACACATTTGTGAGACATGGAAAATATTAAACTTTAGTTCTTTGATAAAAAAACACATCTTCAAAGTCTAACTTATCTATTATTATCTTTCCTTTTCTTGTTATCTTACCACCTCTAACACTTCCACCAAAAGCAACAAAACCTCCATCAATGTCTTGATAGTCAGTAAGGAAGTCTTTGTTCCCTGTCATGTGACTGGAACATCCACTATCAAATATTCCTTTGTTCTTCAAAGCTTGTTGTGGATTTCCCTACACAAAAGTAAGAGAGTCGGTGTCTCTTGGGGACCCAAGCCACTACTGACTTGAGTCTGCCTTATGGATCTATATAATTTACTCTTTTTGAGACCCATGATCCACTATTGTCTTTGGAGACATTGTTTAAATCAATCATTTTATGTCTCCAAACAGAACCTGTTGAGGCCTTAACAGCAGTGACCCCAGTTCCCTTAACAGTACCAACTACTGTTTGCCCAGTAGTATTAAAACCATTTACTCTGACAATATTAACTTTTTTATTTGAAATCCTGGTATTTGGTGCTGTTGATTTATAAAAAGACCTTCTAATAGGTGAATGAGACTTATGAAAAGCATTTGTTTTTAATTTTGAAACATTCACTCTATTTGTATGGGTAGCAGTATTAACTGGTCTGAATGTACTAGTTGATGTTGTTGCTCTTAGAGAGCTTTGCTTGGCAGCACTAACTGGTACTCTTCTAAACCTTGTCAAGACTGCAGATGGAACAAATTTATTTTGATGATTTATTCTCTAAGTACTGTTCCAAACTGGCCTAATTTCCTTTTGACCAGAATTCTTTCCCATATTTTTCAGAACAGACTTTTTAGCCATTCTCTTTTCATGAAAATCATAGTCTTTTATTAGATGGTTGTAACTGCCACAAACAAAACATGCTTTCTTTGTAAACCCAAATCTTAATCCTAGTTTTTGAGTCATTTGTCCATTCCAATCTCTTCTATCTACCTTAGGATTTTGAGTGATTATCCTGGGTTTGTCAGCTTGTTTAGGTTTAACAAATTCATTCCTAGCATTTGTAAACTCAATCCTTTTAAAACTAGGTTTTTCTGTTGCTTGCAAATCATTAGATTGAAAAATGTCCTCATCATCACTAACCCAATCTTCAATGATAACTCCACTAGGCCTAACAGATTCAACTCTAGTCATTTCTACACTAGTATTGCTAGTTTTAGAGGTACTTGTTTCAACTTGAGACATACTAGCACTAGTCTTATTTGCTGTAGGCCTATAAACAGAATCATCCAATCCTATAAAAGACAGGTCAGCTAGTGGAGGCATGTAGTTCCCAATTAAAGGAGGAGGAACAACATGATATCTATTATCCTTTTTGAACCTATCATTTCTTTGATTGTCATCTCCATTACTTGAACGACTATCAAATATACTATTAAACAATTCACTATCACTTGAATCATTTTCA
>BQNB010167400.1:0-14002 GCA_026074375.1 Tanacetum coccineum
TCCTAAAGTAACCATTACCAATATTCCAGAAAAGGCGACAAAACTACGCATACACATCCGTAACGACGGAATAGACACACATGATTGCTCACTCCTTAACTCGAATAAGCTAAAGGTATAACATCTAAGGGCGAACCTCACATTTTGGGGGGTGGAATTTGAGTGTTTTTGTGCTAGCCATATCCATGAGACGCTCTTAATACTTGGTTTTCGTCGGTATGTGTCATAAAAATTTTTAAATTTGGGTCAAAATTACCTCTTATGCTATGTTTCGATATATTACCCATCATTTTAAGGACAAAGCAAATGTCAAATGAAATAATAGTTTCTAAGGCTTATTTCCCCCTACACTTAAGTTGAACATTGTCCCCAATGCTCTTTAGAAGTACCCGTAAAAACGAATAAAGGGAAAAGAAAACAAGGAAAAGAAACTAGTACTCCCTTGGTTTGCTCAATGATGGAGAAGAAACATGCGATAACTAGTTAAATCGTCCTCCAAGAATTGTCCAATGAAACTTCCTAAGAACTTCCAAGCTTATTCCTGTCAAATATAACCTGTAATAAAAAATAGAGACAACTATACCAAGCATAAAATGTGTGATTTACAAATATACAATTATGATTTGACTCGATAAAGCAGTAAAGATAGGATAAGAGAATTGTCATACTTGTTGGTTTTGCAGCCTTTTTTACTAGTTTCTCCACTTCTCGATAAAGCAGTAAAGATAGGCCGAGAACTGAGTACTTTCTCCACTTCTTTCTTTTCAGCCTTTTTACTGGTTTGTTTTTGGTTTCAGTGTTCCTTTCAGCTTCCTTCACTGGTATTTCTGTTTCTATTACGGTAGGTTTCATAGTGTTGTCGAGTGCCTCATCCATCTTGTCACTCCTTTCTTCCTCTCCTCTTGCGAGAGAGATAGAGTTTACGTTCTTGGTGACGAGGATTTTAGCTTCTTCCATTATTAATACTTTCTCAGGAGTTCTGCAGGTCGTGAGTTCCTTGAGAAATCCGAACATTTCAGTCATTCTATCATTGATCACCTCGCATTGTTTGAAAATGGCGTTCTCAAACCTTTCCATTCTTTTGGTGTGTGCTGCCATGTAGTCCCTTACTCGATCCTCAAAAGTAGTTCCTAATTCTTGGGGTTGAGGGCTTGGACCTGTACATTCACGGAAAGCAAAGGAATTCAGTTTGGGTGCTCCGTTATGTCATGCAGGGGGCAGTAAGAATAGACTGCATCGGCATAAGCATGAGGGATGCGTGTTGAGCTCCCGAGGGTTGGTCGCGATCCCTTTTGTAAGAAGTTAATCTAGTCTTCGAGCTCAAGAAGTCTCCAGTCAGGTGTTTTTGAGATGCCTTGAGGTGTAGAAATAACCTTGACCACCTTGACGAATTCTTTCGTGCATTCTAGCCCTCATGGTCGTAAAGAGCGAGGTTCTTAATGATTTCCCAAGATTCGTCGGCAGTCTTATCGCGGAGTTTGCCACCGGCGGCGCGGTCAATCTCACACTTAAGATGAAAGTAGACATGATCGTAAAAAAATTGTATTTGAAGCCAACGATCGATGCCATGACGAGGGACTTTTTATAGTATGTCCTTGAAACGAATCCATGCCTCGGATAGAGATTCTCCATGATGTTGTTGGAACATCAGGATATCATTGCGGAGTTTTACGGTCCTTCTCGGTGGAAAGAATTGAGCAAGGAATCAGGTAGTAAGATCCTCCCATGTGGTGATGGATCTTGCTGGAAGGCGTTCAAGCCATTTGCTAGCTTGATCGCGAAGGGAAATTGAAATAAACGAAGGCGTGTTCTTTCCCTATTTTCATCGTGAAGGTCAAGTGAGTCTACAAGTTTAAGGAAATCCTTGAGGTGTTGGTTTGGATCCTCGAACCGAAGTTCATGGAATGAGCATTTGTTTTGCACCAACTGGATGGTATGTGATCGAAGAGGTGCCACATTGTTCCCTACGGGGAGCTTGATGGTATTCCCGTAGCCCTCGTGGCTAGGTTTGGAGTAGTCTCCTCGGGTAAGGATAGGATTCTTGTCTCCCATGGTGGTTGACGAGACTGGGTTACGAAACAGATAACACGAAGAAAGGATTCAAGCAAGTAGAACTAAGTTAAACTATGATCAATACCTAAGTATTCCCTAGGCTGCGGCGTCCCAAAAACTTGATGCGGTCGTCGGGAGGACTCTCTACAAACGAGTTTTACAACTCCGAGGCCAGAGCACCATAATCGTTATAGTAGTAGTATAGGCAAGACTCGAGGGGGGGTTGTTATCGTTCACTCGAAAATAGGTTGGGAAGGCTTGATCAAGGTCTAACAGAATTCTAAAGGTTGAGAGAAGATTATTTTTGTGTTTTTATATTTTATGAAAGCAGTAAATCATATATTTGAGAGGTTTGGTTGGTTTTAGCTAATAAACTAAATAATAATCTAAGCTACTGGTGATAACAATATAATAAAAGACTGTGTTTATTTAATCATGTATTACTCCCTATATTGCTTCTCCTAGTGAGTGTGTTGCTTTGTCACAGCTTGTATGATCTATGTAATTATTTTCTAAAGTCATGAACGAATTACATGAACCTGCCATCTATTTAATATTCTGTTAAGGCAACGCACAAGTAAGGTAGTATGAAGACTATTACAAGGCCCCTAAGAGTATATTAAATGCATTTGAAATATATTAAGAGTGGATCAACCATATAAAGGGAAAGGTAGTATGAAGACTGTTACCTGATGGTATCCTTTCTACACAATCATGTTTTCCTAGACATATCAACAACGATACAGACAAAAGCTGGTTTTCTAAGACCTAACATGCATATTCATCACAAGAAGCAACACCACTAAGATCTACATTCTATGTTTTATACAATCATAAATAAACACTATTAGGATTAAAAGCCTCTTGATGCTGTTTGGAAGTTACTACTGCTAGTGGAAGTTAAGACTGCTAAGGTTAGAGTTACTGCTGCTAAGCATAAATTAGTGATGTTAGTAATCTTAATAAAAAATATGCTAAGTAGTTAGTACTTGTTAGCCTTAAAATATGGTGACATATCTGGAATTACAATAGTTTAGTTATAGTGTGACACGTAGGGACTAATAATGACAAGTTACAATAGTTAGGTGTCACTAGGACTATAAATACCCCTCCTTACTTCCATAGAGGGGCGAGGATAAACATTTGTCTCATAAGTGTGTGTTGTTTCTATCTCTAGAAAAACACACACACTCTTTCCTTTCTCTCTCTAATAAAATGGCTTACTTTCATTTCTATCCTCCCCGACATCCGGATCGTCTTTTGTTAGTGAAATCTTATTGTTAACAATTGGCATCAGAGCCTAGGAGCATATCGTGATCGTTGTTTGCTGAATCAGAGGTGTTCGTGGTATTTTTTGGTAAGAGACCTCAAACCGAACGCACTACTTGGGCAGGCGGTCGGGGGGGCGTAAACGTGGTGTTTTTTCGATGATCAACTTGTACTTTTGTTAGTCTTATATGTACTAGCAACTTATTTGGGTATCAAAACACGTTTTTTGATCAAAAATTTCTAGGTTTTTGAAGAATTTTTAAAGGCAGCGAAATGTGTTTTGAAGACAACGAAACATGTTTGAAGGGAGCGAAATGTGTTCTTGAATGGAGCGAAATATGTATTTTGGAGCGAAATATGTATTATTAAGCGAAATATGCTGGTCAAGCCACATTCCGAGCGAAATATGTAAATTTCTTCAAGCGAAACATGTTGGAAGAGTTCAAGCGAATGTGGCAATTTCTGACAGCGAAATGTGCAATTTTTTCTCAAGCGAAACATGTTTCTTAAACCAAGCGAAATGTGTAATTTCCTTAAACCAAGCGAAATGTGTAGATTTCAAGCGAAATATGCAGTTCTGTTTCTCAAGCGAAATATGTTGAAATGTGCCAAGTGAAACATGACTCTGTTTAAGGAAATTTTATGTTTTGAATACCTAATTTCCCGAAAAAATTTCGACCTTACCGCGAAGGTTGATCCAGCAAGGAAGGTGGGCATGTGACCGACTTTGGGCATGTGACTGAATTTGGGAATATGATCATCAAGACAAATCAAAACATAAACACCAAAGCAAACACAACACTTAATGCCAAAACGATCCTGAAAAGATTCACTTAAACGACAAAAACGGCTAGATTTGGATTACGATGACAAGTGATTATGAAGTTGATTTGGTATCCCTTATTTGAGATTGAAGTGGGTTTCATGAAGGCGTCTACTTATTTCATCATCGAGACTTCCTTGTATTTGCTACCCCTTCTCTTTAAACCCAATCTATCGATTGATGACTTGCGTAAACGTATACAGCTTACGATTAAGACTTGACTTATCTAGTTACCAGAAGTCAGGGTGGTTGGTTGCAGACCTGGTTAACTATCACTTAAAGGAGTTACATTGTAGTACTCAGTGTCATACGCAGAAGACGATGTGGATAATTTCAAGAGGTGTTGTACTTCTTATACTTCTCTGGTTGGGTATAGAGTACTTATAGATTTAATCTTGCATCGTTCTTCAATCAACAACAGTGCAAGCTTAAGTAACAAATTTGGGGGATTTTACTTCATTTCAAGTTTGGTATATCGGGTTTACTTCACCAAGTGATCACAACAATAGCTGACAGAATACGAGGTTGGTAAGTTAGCCAAAGAGTTTAAAGGTTGAGATGTAATCAGCAATTCTCATAGGATATTATTGTCCTATTCCAAGACAAAGGTACTTCACCGTCTAAGCAAAATTCTCAAAGTTCTTCAACAACATTCATATACAAGACCTTGATTATACCAAGTTTTCTTGATTCTTGCTTCATCTCCTCTACGGTTTCTGAAGATAAGAGGGCAATGCTTTGTTTGGATTTCCAGATTTGTGCTCAAGACAAGAACTTCTCGAGTATATATACGTACACAACAATGATGTTTCTAAGAGTTCGCAACCATTATGGGGGAAAATGTGTACATCCGGGACTTAGTTGACTTTGATGTTACTATGTCAACTTTTAGGGGGAAGTAGTGTATACTACTTTACTTAGCATGGTTTATGAAGTATACTGCACACGTGAGAAGAATTGATGCTGATTTCTCGCATGCACCCCCGAACGAATATTCACCAAGCCCTAATGACAAGAAGTAGTGGTCGTTGGTGTGGTTTGACTTCTACAAAATTCCGCTGTGCACGTCAATGACAAGTAGAAGATTGTTCAAGCTACAACAAAGTTTCAGGATCTACTCAAGATAGGGATGTTGGTTTGGGGGGAAGCTGATTCAAAAACTTTGCCAAAAAGGAGTCTATGAAGAAAGCTTTTTAAGACATGCTGCATGAATTGGGGGAAGTTAATCCAACTCGTGCATACTACAATGGTTCCTATATAAGTAAAGACACTGAAGATCCAAGCTGGAGTACAAGTTTCAAGACAAGGAGAACTCGGAAGACATCTTCAGCTTTAGAAGCGCTTTGGAAGACTTTATTTGTGTTGTATTTGTACATGATAGGAACATTGTAAGTAATTCCGTATGTCCACATATTGGGGGAAGATTGTTAGCCTTAAAATATGGTGACATATCTGGAATTACAATAGTTTAGTTATAGTGTGACACGTAGGGACTAATAATGACAAGTTACAATAGTTAGGTGTCACTAGGACTATAAATACCCCCTCCATACTTCCATGGAGGGGTGAGGATAAACATTTGTCTCATAAGTGTGTGTTGTTTCTCTCTCTAGAAAAACACACACACTCTTTCCTTTCTCTCTCTAATAAAATGGCTTACTTTCATTTCTATCCTCCCTGACCTCCGGATCATCTTTTGTTAGTGAAATATTATTGTTAACAGTACTGCTAGTTACTACTGCTAGTGTAAGTTACTACTACTAGTGTATATTACTACTGCTAGTAATGTTAGTACTGCTAGAATAAAGTTAGTACTCCTAGTGTAACTTAGTACTGCTGGTGAAGATTGAAGAAAACTTTCTAAGTAGTTATTGCTGCTTGTACACAGTTAGTGCTGCTGGTACAAAAGTTACTACTATTGGTGTTGAAAGTTAATACTGCTGGTATACAAGTTACAACTGCTGAAAGATTACAACTGCTAAAAGGATAAAGACTGCTCGGAGAAAAGATAAAGATTGTTTTTAGATGTGTATGAGATATTTTTGTAAAAGATACGTATAAGTTATTTGTTTAGAAGATCATGATAACTTAGGAAAATATTGTAATCCCATTAGGACTTATTGGTGTATAAAAGGAGGTCCTAGGGTATAGAGTTCTATGCATAACTAAACCTTACACAAGCTAAGGAATTCAAGATCCATTAAAGTGGGATCAACAAGTGGTATCAGAGCTTGTTGCTTTGAGAAACTTTTCTAAGAAGACATGGATCAAGACTAAGTACATATGGTGGCCGCATCAAAAGTTCCTATGCTCAAACCAGGTAAGTTTGAGCTTTGAAGGATGAGGATGGAATAGTACATCCAGATGGTTGACTATGCTTTATGGGAGGTCATAAAGAATGGAAACACTACACCATAAACAACACTTATGGAAGGTGTTGAGAAAGTAATACCTCCTACAACTACTGAAGAAAAGGCACAAAGGAGGTTAGAGTTAAAGCCAAGAAGAACTTTATTGATGGGAATCCCTAATGAACATCAATTGAAGTTTAACTCTATCAAAGATGACAAGTCATTGAGAAGAGGTTTGGAGTGAATGATGCTACTAAAAAGACTTAGAGGAATCTTCTAAAGCAGCAGTATAAAAATTTTACTGCATCTAGCTCAGAGGTGTTAGATCAAACCTTTGATAGGCTTTAAAAGCTTATCAGTCAGTTGGAGATTCATGGTGAAAGTATCTCACAAGAAGATATGAATCAAAAGTTCTTAAGAATTCTGTCACCAGAATGGAACATACATACCATTGTATGGAGGAACAAGCCTGACATAGATACATTAAGCTTGGATGATCTTTACATCAACCTAAAGATCTATGAACCAGAGGTCAAAGGGACATCAAGCACAAGCACACACACATAAAATGTAGCCTTTGTATCCTCAAATAGCAACAACAATATAAATGGAGCAGTTAATACTGCTCATGGTGCTACAACTACTAGCACTCAAATTACTGCTGTAAACTTAACAACAATTGACAACTTGAGTGATGTTGTCATCTGTGCTTTCTTTGCAAGTCAACCTAACAGTCCATAACTTGACAATGAGGACTTGCAACAAATTCATCCTGATGATTTAGAAGAGATGGATTTAAGGTGGTAGATGGCTATGCTAACAATGAGGGCAAGGATATTCTTAAAAAAGACTGGAAGGAAGTTTTCTGTAAATGGTAATGAGACCATTGGGTTTGATAAGTACAAGGTGGAGTGCTACAACTGCCACAAGATGGGACATTTTGCTAGGGAGTACAGGGCTCTAAGGAACCAAGAAAACAAGAATAGGGAGAACACAAGAAAGGTTGTGCCGGTGGAGACAACTACTTCTAATGCTTTGATTTTAAGTACCTATTAATTCCATTTCACATCATGAGATGTCGAACCTTTGGCATTGACTTGGTATTAGCACAGGCAATCACACTGAAAAACATGTTGCCAGGTTTTGAAGTTGTAAGATACTTCAATGAACCAATCATTGACCATATACATATGGCACATCCACTTCTTCACCATCGTCATCCTTGAGCAGAGGCTTTGAGTTTCCATTCGGTGTGTTTGCAGTCTTGATTATGTAAACCTAAATCCTAAATTCTTTAAAAATTTCTTCAAACATAATTGTTTGGATAATAAATTTGCCTTCCTTCTTCTGCTTCACTTGTAATTTTTTTTTCCACCCAATAAGAATGTAGTTCTTCATTAGAAAAAAAAAAAACCCCTTTTCAATAATCATTGTGTTTTCTTGTTTTTTTTTTTGTGGGAAAAAATTATTTATTATTTCCTTTTCATGGGGGGGGGTGATCTTCAAATAAACTTATTTACTCAAATGCAATGCATTGTCTCCTTCTTTGTTGAACCAAGATGATTTCTTTCACATAACTACTTGGACCAGCAGTCATATCACCTTTGTATCTTTTGATGAATAAGGTCTTATCAATTTTCCCTCTTTGAAACCCATTGTCCAACAGATATGTTGACAAGGTTTCATACTAAGCTCTAGGAGCTTGATGTAGTCCATACAATGCCTTTTCAACCTTGTATACTCTATCAGGAAAGTTTGGATCTTCAATCCTGGTGGTTGACAATACATATTACCTCTTTTTTCATTCTTCCCATAGAGAAAAGCACTTTTTACATCCTTTTGTTACACCACAAAATTCTTTATAATAAAGCAATAAGCTATAAAATAGGCTTATTGATTTTACATTCTTCGAAACATGGGCAAAGACTTCATCATAGTCAAATCCCTTCTTCTTGTGTGTATCCTTGACATCCAATTTATTTTTTCTTATCACAATCCCTTTTCATCCTTTTTTATTCTGAACCACTTAAATTGATAAAATTCTGAAACCCATTTAGAGCCTATAGCCACCTTTTCTTTTTGGTAAATTCAATAAAGTACAATCTTCTTGTAACACTTGAGTTGTAGAAAGATCTTCCTGCATATCTCTATCCAGCTTGGATCCTTCAAAGCATGAATTACCTTTTTGGGTTCTTCTGTGTTAAAAGCAGCAAACAAGCAGTTTGGATGGCCTTTTTGGTTTGTTCTTTATTAAATTTAGTAATAACAAGCCCATGTTCCTCCAAATTCTTTGACACTCTTTTCTTAGGTTGTGTAGATGATTGCAAATCTCCATCACTTGATCAAGAGGATGACTATATGAATTCTTGTTGTTGGAATAAGATTTGACTTGGATTGTTGTACTTCCAAATTGTTCATGTCAGCCACTGCAAATCTTCTTCATCATCTCTTAAGAAGTCAATTATGCTTTAATTCTTACAAAGAATGCCTTATTTAGATCCAAATAGAAGTTCAATGCCTGTTTTTCACCAACAGCATTAATCTCTTTTGTTGCTAGTAGATTAAAAGTGTTAGTGCTGTTAAACATTATCTTCCTTCTCTTGATCTTTTCATTCACTATCTTTTCTTTGGACTCTCATCAACTTTTTTCCATTCATTCATTGAAGGTTGGATCCATCAAATCATGAGAAACTCTTTGGATCTCTGAGAATATGGTGGATCAGCGTCCATAATGGTAGCATAAATGTAATCTTTGACATGTTCTGTCTCTTTTTAGCTGACTCCTGCATTATCACTTTCTTTTGTTCCTGCACAATACATTTGATCTGTTACCTGCAACAATGGGCTTATAATTTCATTGTTCTTGGTTTGTGCATCAATATCAATTATCCGATCTGGTCCATCTACCCTACAACATTAGGTGTTACTCTCACTAAACCTAATTGCAAGTTTTCGTCTCTATCCTTGTTCTTACTATTGGAATACTCTAAAGGCTTTACTATTTAATGAGCATCCAAAAAAGAAACCTTCATTTGCTTTAACATCAAATTTGACTAAGTTGGTCTAATGGTATTGTGAATGGTACAGGACTCCATATTGGTCTCTTAAAACTTAAAGTTAGTGTTCTACCATGAAAAAGTTCATATGGGGTCTTGTTATGAGGCTTAACTACTAACACTCTATTTTGCACATAGCAAGCAGTATTAACTACTTCTGCCCAAAAAGTAGTTGGCAACTTAGAATCAGCTAGCATAGTCCTAGCAGCCTCAATTAGTGTCATATTCCTCCTCTTAGAAACTCCATTTTGTTGAGGAGTTCTAGCTACACTAAATTGTCTCAAAATACCTTTCATCTCACAAAACTGATTCATTTCTCTGTTTTTGAACTCAGTCCCATTATCACATATAATTACCTTAACCTTGTGATCTATTCGATTCTCTATCCCAGTTATAAAGGACTTAAGAATGCAACTAGTCTCATCCTTAGTAGTTAGAAAGAAAACCCATGTAAACCTACTGTAATCATCTGTGACAACTAGGCAATACATTTTCTTCATAAAGCTTTTTATAAATGTCAGACAAAATAAGTCCATATGTAACAAATGTAAAGGAAGACTGATTGAGTTCTCTGTTTTAGACTTACAAGAGGCTCTGTGCTACTTTCCTTTTTAACAAGCAACACAGGTTTGATCATTTTTAATACAAGATTTCTCCTTACAATTATTCAATGGATTTTTTAAAATTAAGTGACTAGCCTTCTTATGCAAAGTTTAGATTCATCAGATGTGCTTTTGCAAAAAGGCAAGTTTTAAACTCCTTTAGGAAACTTTGATATTTGGAATCAACATATACATTTTGTTTTTCTATGAACTTAAGTACAAATTGACTTTCATTTAATTAACTTAAAGTTTGGAGATAAAAACAATACATTCAAGTGTCCATTAAAAAGTACATTATTCTTTTTATCACACATTTGTGAGAACTAAAGAGAATTAAACTTTAACTCTCTCACAAAATACACATTTTCAAAATTTAGATTACCAGTTTTAATGGTACCTTTTCCTGTGATTTTCCCTCCTTTGGGGTTCCCTCCAAAAGCAACATATCCTCCATCTATCTCTTCATAGTCTATAAGATAGGACATGTTCCCTATCATGTGCCTTAAGCATCCACTATTCCAATTTCTCATTGGTTCCTGTAAATCATTTGGGATTTCCCTTGCACATTTGATAGCGAGAAAATTAGTTTCATTTGGGGACCCAAGCCATCACTGATTGGATCTGCCTTATGCATTGACTAATTACTACTTTTAGGGTGATTGATGCTCTATTGTGTTTAGATACTTGGTCTAAATTTTTGGCTTTGGTTTTCCAAACCCACAAGCTGAGGCTTAACTACATTATATTATTTACTTTTCAGCATTAACTACTGCTTTTGGCCTAGCAGTATTAAGATTTTTACCCCTAACAATATTAACCCTTTGATTAATATTACTGTTTTTAAATGTTGTGTTCTTATAAATGGGCCTCTTAACAGTTGAATGTGCTGTTTTAGAAAGATATGACATTGGTCTAGCAGCATTTACTGTTGTTTTTAAGTGAGCAGCATTAACTTGTCTAGCAGTATTAAACCAATACTGCTGTTTTTGAAATATTTTGTCTAGCAGTATTAAATGATACTAAACTAGACTTAATTAGTACTGCTCTTGGAACCAAGTTCCTTTTAGCACAGGGGTGAGTCTTTTTGCAAAGTTTTGATGATTCACCCTTTGAGAATTGTTCCAAACAAGTTTTACCATCCTTTGATTTTGAAACTATTTTTGATGGTAATTGCAATCAACTTGCAAATGATCAAAGCTTCCACACACATAACAGGCCTTATTAAACATCTTAAAATTGCTTCCTAGTTTTTGAGACATCATATTGTTCCAATTTCTTTGATTGCCTCTTGGACTGTGAGTGTTTTGCCTATGTTGCTCAACCTGTTTAACAGTTTTCCTAGCAGTTTTTTCTTGTTGTTTAGATTTGACAAAACTCTTTCTTAACTAATACTAGGACTTAACCCCCATTTATTTTTCAGTTTTAGGCTGTGACACCATCGTCTCTCCACATCATCTGACACTCATTCTTACAATTATTTTCTGGGGCATCAATCATTCTTCCTAACTACCTTAGGTACTTCTCAATAGACATAGCTTTACAGTTCTCAACTACAGGCTTATTAACAAACTCATCTAAACCAATAAAGACAAGTCAGGTGTTGGAGGCATGAAATTTCCTGTGTAGGGAGGTGGAACTGCATTATAATTTTTAAAGCCTAAACCTTTCTTGCAATTGTCAACTATCTGACACTCTATGAGCTTGTTTAAAAACTTTTAGTTGAAGATGTTACAAATTTTCTACATTAAGTTTTGAGAATGCATTTTTTCTTTTTGAACTATGTCAACGCTTTTTCCTAAGCTCTCTAATTGTTATTTCTCCTATGTGAATTTGAAATTTTAAGCAGTAAATATCTTGTCGACATTAATAGACTCATTTTCTTTTATATAATTTAAGGTTTTCTTCCACTGACTTAAACCTGTCTTATAACCTAGAACCATTAACTCAGATTTCTTTAAATCTTTTAATAGTTGATCATTTTGAGATTTAAGAAGTTTAACAGATTCTAAAACAAAGATTTTGTTACAATAGAATCATTGGATACCTCTGAGTTAGGACTTAAAGATGAGAAAGCCATGAGTGCATAATTAGGCCCTTCCTCTGCCTGATCACTCCAGTCATATCAACATGCTATCACATGTCACCAAAAGTGGTGGTAGTACTAGGCACACTCCTTTTTGAGGCTTTCTTTGATCATTGTGTGTCTCTGGTTTTCTTAGAGCTCTGCACTCCCAAGCAAAATGTCCCTCTTGTGGCAGTTGTGCACTCCACTTTGGGACTTATCAAAACTTTTTCTCATTGCCATCTATCAGTAAACTTCCTTTATGTATTCTTTAAAAACCTTCTTGCCCTCATAGTCAACATGGCTATTTGCCATCTTAAATCCATCTCTTCCATGTCATCTGGATGGATTTGTTGCAAGTCCTCATGTACAAGTTAAGGCTATTTTGGATTTGGGGACTAGCAAATAATGCACAATAAACATCATCACCAAGTTAACAATATTTTGTAAAGTTAGACAGCATTAACTTGTGGTGCTAGTTGTTAGATAACTCTATGAGCTATATTAACTGCTTCAATTGGTGATGCTAGTGTTGTTATTAGAAAAGGACACAAACGCCATGTTCTATGTGCTTGAACTTGAGCTAGATATCCCTTTAACTTTTGGTTCATACACCTTGAGGTTGTTGTAGAGATCATCCATGCTCATTGTATCCAAATCAACTTTATTCCTCCACACAACAGCATGTGTGTTCCACTCAGGTGAAAAACTGCCTAAATAACTTTTAATTAACTTACTTTTGTGAAAGCTTTTCATATACACAAGTTCCCACTGACTCACAAGTTAGAAGCCTATCAAAAGTTTAATCAAGCATCTCTGAGCTTGGAGCAGTGAAGTTTTCATATTGCTGCTTTAAGGAGATTACTTTTAAGTCTTTTTTAGTTGCCATTCCCACAAAAATCTCTTTCAACAGCTTCCAGCTACTTTTTTAGCCTCCTTTTGCTAGAGTTAAACTTTAATGATGTTTTCATTGGGAATGCCATCATGAAAGTACTTCAAGCTTTCACCTCTAATCTTCTCTGAGCCTTTTCTTTAGTAGTAGTAATAGGCATCACTATCACAACACCTTCCACAGTTGTTGTTTTTGCATTTAAAAGGGTAAATACATTTGAAGACTTTAGAACAGAGTTGGTGGAAGGCAAAGAAAAAAGAGCAGGAACAGAGCTGATACAAGAGATTACAAAAAAGTAAAAGGTGGAAGATGACAAAGAAATAGGAGAGCTTAAACAGTTAATGAAAATCATTCTAGATGAAGAAGAAGTAGCAATTTATGCTATACCTTTGGCTGTTAAGTGTCCAAGATTGTTGGCTGGAAGTGTTGATCCCACTTTAATAGATCGAATTCCTTAAGCTTGTTTAAGGTTTAGTTATATTAGATAAGTCTAACACAACAATAGTAGAAACTGTTTTTGAATGTATTAAAGATTATGCGGAATCTAATCTTTAATATTAAAAAGAATTATCAATGAAATAGTAATTTAATGAACATACAATTCAACAAATAAGCTCCAATATTATTAATGATAATAATACAAATACTCTCAAAGTATTAGGGTTACAAAGACCTTGAAGCTATGAATTATACGTCTAATAATACAAAAGATTGACAAAAGATCGATAAAAAGATAAAACTCTATGCTTTAGGACCTTCTTTTATACACCAAGGAGCACTAGTCGACTTACAATCCTTTCCTAAGTATCCATAATCTTTTCTATAAACAAATAACTTAATACATATCATATAAGAAGTACTAACAACAAACATTACTAACTTATTAACCTCAACA
>BQNB010167401.1:0-14002 GCA_026074375.1 Tanacetum coccineum
TATTATCTAGTATAATTAGCTTATTTTTATATTTAGTTTAAAAAAATCCAAAAACCATCTAAAGATAATCAAGCATTAAAAAGAGATTTAAAACGCGATTTTCAAATTCGACTCTTAACGTGGACACGACCTCAGGTGATAAGATTTTTACCTTTTCTAAGGTATTTATTCTATCTACTTGGGAATATTATTAACGATACGTTTTTTACGAATCACTAACCTTCTAAACAGATACATCGTATTGCATTCAGAAGACTAATATGGCGTATTCAGTTAATTAAATATGGCGTATTGGTCACCTGATACAGTAGCAGTATAAAATCCTTCATGTTTAATTTCTGTATTTAATTTCTTTGATTACTTCCTTTCAAGCAAATCCTACTGATATTCTTGTCCTGTTAAAAGGGTGCTCATCGCAAGGGATCAACCGAGAGAGCAATGGCAGGAACTAATACGGAAATGACCATGGAGGAATTCAGGACTAAATGCAATACAGATTCTTACTGGGGACTCACGAATACTACCGTTAATGGAAAACCCTGATAGGAACTTGATGGAAGATTCTAGGATGAATTACGTGTTATTGCTTTTAGTGGAACAAACGGAGAAGATGCGGTTGAGCATATTGGTAAATTCCTTAAATTTGTTGATCCAATCAAATTACCTAACATAACCAATGTTGATCCCAAACCTTGATCGATTCTTTAGCTTGTAAAGAGTATGTTACCTTGGATAAGTCCAAAATAACAATTGTAGAGACTTTGTGTGTATATTAAAGTGTATGCGGAATCTACACCTTAATACTCTAGAAATATTATCAATGGAACAGTAAACTTGTCATGCAGTAGAATAAACAATGAGTATAACCAAAAAGCTTCAATATTATTAAGATGAATAATACGAGTACTCTGACTAGTACTGGGGTCTACAACCTTGAAGCTATGAATATCGACTTGATTTGATATGAATGTGCATCTAAAACTTTAACCTAGGATCTCCTTTTATACACGAAGGAGTCCTTTATAAGATAACTACAAATCTTATAAGATCTTCTATAATTCTAAACATATACGTATCTTCCTAATCTTTATAAGATATACATTCCATACATATCTTCTTACGTCTTTATCTTCAAGTAAACTTCATGCAGCAGTACTAAAACTTCAGCAATATTAACTTTGATACTAACAGTACTAAGTTCTTCTGGCAGTACTAAGTTCTTCTGGCAGTACTAACTCCTTGAACTAGCAGTACTATCTTGTGAAGATTTATTCCTAACAATCCTCCCCTAAACTTGTGATTTACCCCCAAATCCTAAGTTTCTTTTGAATTAAATATTCTAGTCTTCTTTTGCTGAGGATTCTTTCAAACACTCTTTCATTGTTCTTCAATCTGAGATTTCACAAACTTTAGAAGTTCAAAAGCCATAGTGCTTTTAGCTTCAGCTTCTAATCTCCAGTTTAACATCTTTTCCAACATTTCCTTAGTGAAAGGATACCTTTTCTCTACTAACATATAAAAACTGATCAAAGTACCATCCAACAATAATGTATGAACTCCACAGTTTTCATATAATTTCCAGCTGATCAGGGTCCAATCTTGTTGATTAGTCCAAACTTCATGTTCTGCATCTGGTTCAAACATAGTCTTGAGATCTCCCCAAAGCATCAAATTGTATCCTTCTGGAGTGTTGTCTTCGAATCTTTTCATTACCAATCTATGCAAATCCACTAAGTCTTGTCTATCAAATCTTTTCAGCATACTCTCAAAAGTTTTATGATAACTAGTATTTCCATCAGCTCTTATAATCTTGTAAATATGCATATCACTTCCTAAACTTTGAGATTCCCAATCAACTATAGGATACTTAGTAGGCAAGATTTTTGGATTCATAATTGCTTCTTTATCTAGAACTATTGTCAACCACATTCTTAGTTCTTCCTTCTCTTTCTCATAATCAGCTGCTTCTTCCTCATCAAGCTTTTGACCTTTTTCTTCTTCAACATCTTTATTTGTGAACAAAGTTTGTATCTTATTATATTCTACTTCAAATATAGGTCTAATATCATCATAACTCATTCCCTTGAAATAATCCATCTTGTATCCAGCCATATTCTTTAAATAGATCATCATATTCTTCCTTGCTTGAGCTACTAATATTGGTTTCCTCTTGAGTGTTTGATATCTATTTATAGTATCTGACTGTCTTTCTTGATATGTTTAGTGTGACACCCTACCTCCAGCGACATTTTGTCGTATTGGCTCGTCCCAATGACGAGACATTCATTTAGGGAAACGTGAAGACCAGTTCAAGAGCAAATACCCGCCCTTGTTCGCAAATCCACGATCTCCTACAACGTCTTGATTTCGGGACGAAATCTTCTAACCTGGGGAGACTGTGGCACCCCGTAAAAATTTAGATTTCTCTTTTCCTTAAGAAGAATTATGTATCGCAAAATTTGCAAAATTTACCGTTAACCTCAAAAGAAAGTTATTTCATGAACACCATGCATTACTTCGTGTTATAGAAAGTCTAAATAACGCGTGAATATCACTATTATTAATTTTGTGTCTAAAGAGATATTTTAGAACTTACAGCGGTGAAATCGTATTTATTTCACATTTTGTGAAGTGAAGACATTTACTTACATTATTTTGAAAGACGTCTACATTCAAAATAAAAACCCGTGACCAAATTTAAGTTTCAAGATAAAGACATCATCATATATATTCCTTACATGACTACCCTACTCATTTCTCCCTTTTCTTTTCAAAACCTTTACATGCTATTATGTCCCAACATCTGATAAAGTCAAGAATAGTATAGGCAGTATCAATGATAACGAATAGTATCATGAAGTAACACTATTAACATATTTATCAATAGTGTGTATGAACAATGACCGTTCAAATGAAATTTGAAAATCTCTGTGACTGAACCAGATATTTAGTGTATAAATAAGAGTCATGCACACTCTTTTCCAACACAACCCATTCATGAAAAACAAGTAAGAAGCGAATAAGGTTTGAGTTTAGGGTCTTTGTTGAGTTCAAGGAGTTAGGAGACGTCAAACTTCAAGGGGGTAGAAACCAAGGAAGGTTCGAGCTTTCCTATCACCACCATCACCTCTCCACATTGTCTAACAAACTTGGACCTCTATAAGTCGCATTCACATCTTAACATCTAGCATGCTAAGTCATATACATTGTAGCTTAAGGTGCGGTACAAAGGAAACACGTCTAGCCCGTGACAAGCTAGACGAGAATTCCGGCTTGGCATGACAAGTACGACCCATGCATGACTCTTGTGTACGAGCGCATGCTAAGTTTTCGTTGTATCATACATGAAATATTAAGGCACGAGTGTAAAACAGGTCATGCACGAAAACGAATAACGAACCCGAAATTTTATAAAAACTTTAACTTGATATGTGTATGTGATTTTAAAAGAAAAACGTTGGCTCATTAGGGACGAGTACACCCTAGGTTATACAAGATTCACATGAGGCTACTTATGTCGTGACCTCGACAAAACCCTACATGGGCGGACCCGGAAGAAGTAGAAAACCCACAGTGGGCCGCTACCATTATGGCAGTCGTAGCCCACTGTTAAGTTGTCACAGACCCTGGGGATGCGAACAAAGCACGCTCGTTGGTTGTACTAAAACCTCAAAAATCTTGACAAAGGGTTGCATCTTAGGGGACAACTCACGATGCACAGCAAACAAAACCTTAAGGCTACTGCTGCCTTCTGTCGCAGCGCTTTTAAGCTACGCGAAGGAGTGAACAACGTCCTTGGTCTCGGTGTCTTAACTGTGATTCGTCGGGAGGAAGAAGAAACCTCAACAGTGGCTATAAACCCCACTGTTGGGTCGGCTGAAACAAAACAAGAAAGAGGCATGGGCCATATGGACTGTTTGGCATATGTTCATATGGGGCCACATACATGTGATACATTTTATAAAAAAAAACTTGGATATAAAGAAGTGTTGAAACATGCATGATTTGAGCTCTCGGGTCGTCTTAGCCGAGACTCAATGGGGCTAGTAAATTGGTTAATAAAACAAGACTAAATTGAATAAGTAGAAAATTATAAACAACATTTTTATGATAAACTAGAAATAGTGACAACGAGACCGAACTTTTAAACGAGTAAATGAACCTAACGCGGTCTATATAATTTAGTGACAACGAGACCAAACTTTTAAGGGTTAATTGGGTAAATTACTTAATTTAGAAAATAGAGGGATCAAAATATGCTATTTTGAAACTTAAGGGTATTAAATGTAAATAAATAAGTTTTTATAAATTATTTGAATGAGTCAAACGGACTGTGATGTATAACTCTACGAATTTGTTGACGACAATAAATAGACGTGATAAGGTCATATATAGACTTAGTGACTTACAACTAATACTTGTATTTTGTTTTTTTTCCTAAGATGTAAATCGCATGATTGTAGCAAGTTATGTATAAGTGTAGAGTCGTGTATCTTTCCCTAGAGCCAATGGTTTAATAAACATTTTGAAAACGTAAAACGATAAATGACAAGTGTCCTTGGCGACCCACTTGCATGAACCACTTCATACATCAAGTGTTTTTAGAATGTAAACTCAGACTTTGTCATAATTACTTAGGTGTTTGACTGAGTTACTATTTGACGTACATTGATCCATTATCAATTCCAGACGATTAACCGACAAGGTGAGTTTTCATAGCCCCTACTTTAATGTTTTAAACCATTTTTTGGGGTGAGAACATTGCTTATTTTTAACAGTTGAACACAAGTACATTTACTGATTTACTATTGGGTCTAAGTCCCTATTCGACCCAACTTACTATGCTGCCCAATTTATCATAAACTGTTAATTACTTGTAAGCGCAAATGTTATGGATAGATCTATCGGGATTGACATCCCTGTTTGTCTTGGACTGACATTAGTCAAGCAAACGTAGTTTCATTTGAGTCAGTTACGGATGTCGTGGGTTGAACATCTGCATGGGCTTATCTATGATGATATACGTTATCGCTTCGGTGTCATGAGCTTAGAAAATAGTAAAAACTTTTCACTGTGATATATAGGATTACTATATTTCATGCTATGGTTATAAATCTTGTGGTTCATCACTATTATCAAATAATAAAACCAATGAACTCACCAACTTTATGTTGACACTTTAGCAATGTTTTTCTCAAGTGTTCTATCTTACGAAATATAAGGAGTCTGCATTGGTATATTGGCATGTAGAGGTCTATCTCACGTATCAAGTCCTCTTCACGCCATGAAGTCACAATCCCAAATCCAGTCTTCTACTGCAGTGAAATTTGGGGGTGTGATAGATTGGTATCAGAGCTCTTGGTTATAGAAAACTAGGTTGCATTAGTAACTCTACACTATAACTGGCTCTTAAGAACATATCATAATAGCATGCGCACTATCTATTACTATTTACTTCCTAAGTTAACAACTGCTTGACACGATATCATTAAGCAACTAAATTACCGCTTGTCTGTCATGGAAAACATGTTTCATTAGATCACACACTATCATTCACCATCTTGGAGAAACATATCATGTGGATTACGCATTTGTATCATCCTAGTGCAAGGAAAATACCATGACTCTCACCAAATAATTTACCCTATAACCAATATCATACTACGAAGAGTCACTTACATAATAGTATGGATTTTATCAGTAATTACATCTTTACTATCTCATTTTATGAGGGTTACTTACATAAACGCTTTGGGATACCTTGCTAATCACCAACTCATTACTTCACTACACAAGGACTCTTTGTAGCAACCGTTGTAAAATACCTATACTATCTACTATGACGGTATACCCTTAAAAGTAATTCAAAGTATATAAAAACCTACCAAAAAGCAGGTACCGCTTGAATACACCAATAATTGTCAAATGTCACATCATCGGGAAACATGAACAACAAACTCATAATGGGAGGAAATTAAAAACACACCTGGTAAAAGTAAGAGACAATAGTCGCAATTAACAGCCACAAACTACGGAAAGAAATTTAAGACATAAAGGTTTACACCAGCCCCTGAGTCAAGAATAATATAAACTCTACAGATATGCACCTATTGACCAGAATCTTACCACACTTTCCAGTCACCGGCTTAGGCCTTAACATGAGGATACCCCTAATACTTGCGAGTAAATTTCCCCAAACGAACAAGAAACATACCAATGCCTAAATCCAACACTCCTAGACACATCCTCAAAAAAACATTTAAGTCTAAACGGACACCAAACGAATTAAAGTTTTAGTCAAATAAGCAATATATTATTTTTATGAAAGTAATAATCAACTTTTTATATTTTATTTTTATTGGTTGCGTAAAACGTTTACGTTTCGCAACATAATACATTTAGGCATTCTCGGAACCACCAAAATTAATCTACGCTTCAACAAATACACATTTTTATTACCGATGCTCAAAGTTTATAAAACTTTACTCATATTTATCACTTGGGCCAAATTTCTCATAAAGAAAATAAGCTAGATCATTCTTTTCTCAAATATTATATACAAACTACATTTATCTTACACTCTTTACACATCAAGATGATATCTAGCAACACATTCCTTCATTTCATGAACTAGTCTCTACCTTAAGGAACCAAGAAACATAAGCATTTAATTACTAGTTCATATACATGTAAAGTTAGTATAGACCTAGTTATATTGACCAAGACTCCTTAAAACCCTCAATGTGTCCTAAGACTTTCAAACATGATCTTTGACTACCTCTTTACTACTTATAACACATATACTACAAGAGATAACATATACACATTCATTTCCTTTACCAAAAACAAGTTCTATCTCTCTTTTCCCCCCTCCTAGCTCATGCCAAACAAACACATACCAAATCCATACAAAATTTTTATTTAAACATTTAGAATACATTTCCTACATGCCTTATATAAGATGTCCTTAGGTGTTTAGAAGGGTTGGTTTAAGACTTTCAAGGGTTAAAGCAAGAAAAAGGAAGTTAGGGTTATCTTGGTTAACTAGGGTTTTCATCTCTTGCAAGCTTGGGTTAAAAATCTAAACAAGGGCTTAGATTATATTTCTCATCATCATACATCATAAGAATGTCAACTAAAACCCTTTATGTCTTTACATTTATGATTTTTGTATATATATATAATGCTTATATAACTCATCACCATTAGGATACTTTTAAACATGAAAAATGTATTTTTACTTGTGATTATGGATTTTTGTACCTTTTGTAATGTTATATGAATGCTAATATGATGTTATAATAGAATTATAATTCTTGTACACTCTTGGTTTATGTATAAAAAGTTTATGTATAAATAAGTTAATTAAAAAGTCACTTAATAAGTTGCTAAGTAAATGTGAGGAGAAGACATGTTATCTTGGACAAATCTTGGACACTATGGACTAATGGACATACTAATATGTAAGATATATGGTATATGATGTGGTAAAAGACTTGTAATAAAGTGATTAATTTAAAAGTTACAAAAATCAAGTTTAAAACATATTTTTACAAAAATATTCAAAAAGGGCTGTTTGAATTCGACTTATAAAGTATCCATTTTATACTTTTATAAAATACTACATATTACAAGGATCGTAAGCATATAAAGAACTTGAAAAACCGATTTATAACGAAGGAGATACGTTAATTACGAGTTTACGATAATTAATACTTTTATAAAAATAATTTTATAAAAAGTTACTGTTCATCAGGAACATTTATTTTTGGAAAACATCCTAAATAAATAGAACTTTTAATTACGAGAACGTGCTCGAAAGAATCGCTAAAAACAGAGCTATAACGAATAAGATACGACATTTTCGAGTTTTACGATAACTAAAATAACTTAATAACTGGTGTGAACATTAAAAAGTACTGTTCACCAGAGGACATAAAATACCAAAAAATGGTCAAAATTTTGATACCGTCCGTATTATTCGAAAGCGTGGACATAGAAACGTAAGTGAAAACGGGCTTAAAACAGAGAAAGTTAACACACTACTTTATATCTTGTGCAATATTTTCCTGAGATGATATAATGTTGGTTCGTTTTTTTTATTAAATTTTTGACGTTACATTTTAGGAATCTTTTATATTCAGTATTTATACATGTCTTAAACTTTATAAATATTATTTTACAAAGGCGATTGAACTATTTAACGATTATACGAGCTTTAATACCTGGCATTTATTTATCAAATGAGATTTAATCATTATTTCACAAACACAATTAGATGGTGATGTAGCTATATATAATTATATATATTTTTAGTACTTAGTACTTATACGACCGATATCTACTTAGGTTGCTTTCGGATATTTCCGTGACGCGTTTTCATTCATTCACTCGACTTATTCTTCATTTCACTTCTAAGGTGAGTTCATAGCCCCACCTTTTCTCTTTTAATGGTTTTCTTAAACTGTTTTCGGGGTGAGAATACGTGCTCGTTTTACTACATAAACTTATTGATTTCTATACGTAAGCGTTACATGATTATTTTTACTAAGTTTGATTTGTTTACTACATGATTTGAGATCGTGAATACCTATATTTGAAACCATAAATTTTAGACATGATTGTTTTACTACGGACACAAGTGTTTACAAAGTGTATGTTATCCAAATTTCTGCCTGAATATTATTGCTAAGTTACCTTATTGCCGTGAAGTCTCTACTTATCATGAACCATTAATTTCTATTGTAGTAAGCGAGAGTGTTGTGGATAGATCTATCGGGATTGACAATCCCCACCTTACTTGGGTCACTAGTTTGATCGGGTGTATTTAACATTGAGAGGTGTTAGGTTGTTGGCAAGCATCCTATATTCTGATTGGGGCACAAATCTAGTTAAGGCTTCGGGGTCATGAGCTTAGCGCAATAATACCTGTTATATATTTAGACTTGGTGAATGTGTTTCCCTTGTCTACCTTACTTGTTTTAGACTTCGGAATACGTACTTAGTCCACCATTACTTTGATCTTGTGGTCCACTACTGAACATTACTAGATTTATTAAATCACTACTTGGATTTCGGATGGATTTCGGAAATAACACTTTTAAATGTTGTAACGCTACTTTTCTTCTGAAATATTTCTTAAATTATTTTAATACTGCTTTTTACTTAAACCTATGAATTCACCAACATTATTGTTGACGTTTTAGCATGTATTTTCAGGTTACTATTTTGCTAGTGGAGCATTGGGAGCATTCGAGTCGCGCGGATATATATTTTTGAAGGCTTAATAACTTGAGTACTATTTGACAAATGTTTAAAAAAAATGTTTCTATTGCATTATAAATGGGATCCTTTGTAAACTCTGATTTTAATATAACGAATGTGAAATTTATTTAAACGTCCCTTTTGAGGTCGTTTTCTGTGACTTGTCCCTTGTGCCTTGAAGTCGCACCCCAATGTTACCATTCCGCTGCCGTTCGATTTTGGGGGTGTGACACTATTGTCCGGAATCCTACAACACTATCCGGTCACCGGCTTAGGTCTTAAAATAAGGATACCACTAATAATTGCGAATGAATTTCCCTAAACGAACAAGAAACATACCAATGCTTGAATCCAACACTCCTAGACATACCCTCTAGAAATCCCTACCATAAACTAGGGCGCATAACCATTCAAAGCATACAATGAATCTTATCTCAAAAATAGATGACACCCATAAGGTAATCTCTGCCCCAAATATGGATATAAGAAGTAGAAACTCTATTCTGTCGTATGCAGGGTGTATTCGAGAAATGTCTCAATCACTTTTCAGCAACGTACCTGACAACTCCCCAGAACAGGAATCCGCCACGGGACACTCCATTCCAAAAAGACCTGATTTGTTAACCTCTCAGGCAACCCAATTACCTGAACTAGAGTTAACTCTGACCCCTGCCATAGGGCGTGAACTCTCCCAAGAAATAAATAATCATAGTGTTCCTACACTAATATCACAAGCACCTGGACCATCTTAAAAGAGAAGTAGGTCACCACCATCACCATTTTACCCAGATGCCACTACTTTCTCTGACGGTAAACCAACATCCGAGACATCAGAACTCAACCCAGAAGATGTGACGGCCAGACTAAAGGACATGGAAGTGGAAATTGACACACTTCATGCAGACACCGAAGACAAAGAGCTTATAATCTCCGAATTACAGGATTCCCTCGCATCTGCCGAGAATGAGATCGCATTATTGCAGATAAGGGTAGCTGATGCTGAGGACAGACGCGCTGAGGATCATGATCAAATTCAGATAATTCTAGCCTGCCTAGGCCTATAAGAAAAACAGCCAGACTTGCTATAACATTGTATCCCAGTTATGAAGAGACATCTAAGCAGAGAAATTAATGAAAACTTGTACTTTGCTTTCATAAAATAATAAATGAAGTAACGATTCTATCCTAAAATGCTCTTGAGTACAGTTACCCAGTATAGGAGAAATATTATATTTGATATTTTTTGAAATCATATGATAAACATCTTAATACGCTAATGAAATGACACTATTAATACTGCTCAGTACAAAATAAGTATACCCATTGCCCAACAAGTGAAAAATACAATCATGTGCTCAGGAAACGGAGATAGGGAAGCTATTTCTGATGGACACTATGAAGCTTGAAGGATCATTTCAAAAGGCCCACATATCATGTTTCGAATGAGAAATAGTAACCCCCACAAAAATCAATTCTTTCTTTCACTATTCAACATTTTGTTCGTCAGAATTTTCTTTCCTTCGCAACCAATAAACACTCTTATGTGGAAATAGAAAAACAGAATACATCTAAAAGCTTACTAGGTAATAACCTCGAATCATACCAAGATGCGAAGTGGGGTACATAGTAATACATGGGTATAACGGGAAGAATGAAGCAATAAAATACACAACGCGAAATCATATTCAAATAGATCCATAATATTTCCGTTCATAATACAACAAAATGCAAAATATAGGAAATACAACAAAGATGTAAAATGCAAAAATGACAGCTACATCGCCGCGTGAGAAGAAACACATCGGGTAGACTAGCAAAATGAGCGATGTGATGATTATGATCATGATGGGAGTAAAAATCTCAATTAGAAATCCTATGAGGATTGGTCATCGACAGTTCGAGGAAGACGATGAAAAACTTGATATGGTAAAGTGGTCAATAATTTCAGATGAGGAGTGAGAAGGTGAAATGAGGAGTGAGAAGGTGAAATTTGAAAGATATAGGAAAAGGGGTGGCGTAGTGGATAGGAGTTTGTGAGGAATATTGATTTAAAATATTCATGATGGACATGGTCATGACTAGCAAGAGCAATTACGATCAAACCCTAAACTTACAACAAAAATAATTATTCGGAATAACTTATATGCAGAGATCATAATTTCACGAACGCATAGATAATACACGTCAACATATGAAACGATATGCACGTAGTAAGATAAACATACAAAGTGGACAAAAACTTTCAGAGGACCACGTGGGTGGTAGAAAGTAGCGAAGGAATAAAAAACCACAAATTAACATATAACATAACATCATTCATCTGATGCTTGGGAGGCTCGACGATTTATATACACTACGGGTCTCAGTACCGACTATGCTTACAATCACAAACAGATAACTAAAGGAAAAGGGGATGTTAATGTAAACCTAAGGTATACATAGCCTGATCAACTATGTATAAGTTAGGTCAACAAAGATATGCTCAATAGTACTCGATGTAATAACAAAAGTTTGCACGCACACACCTTTTACTCATTCATCACATTAACAACAATACTCAAAGCAAATATGAAAGACTGCGATTCATCAAAGATACATCATGAGGATTCAATCCTACGTAAACGAAACAAAGTTAAAGATAAAACGTTTGATGATTCTTCCTGGAGGATCCAGCATAAGATTAATTAAAATGCTCAAGGACAAAATGACAATACAACCCGTACGCCTACTGGAGAAAGCTACTTTTTCCAAAAAACTTCCACGCCAATCGCCACAATGATGAGTGGCACAATAAGCCCTAGTATTACAATGATGTACTAGTGATCCTCTTCCTGTGGAACACTCGCCAAATAACAACCAACCACCACAACGAACACAACCGCAATCAAGGGAACGAGATACTACATTTTAATCTAAGGACGAATGAAAATTTGAGTAAGGAAACTTATTTTACGAAATTAACAAAGTATGTATATAGGGTGGAGGTAATGGTTCGCTACATTTCTAGCCGTTGGAGCCCCACTTGCCACTTTCATCCTTTTCTTAACCCATGCCACGAATAAGACGCTTGAATTCAGGATAAAAGTTTCCGACTTACAAGGACTGCGACACCTCATAAAAATTTAAATCTTATTTCAAAACCTTTAGGAAAAATCAATCACCAAAAAATTTTCGAATTGCTAATTAGTCTCATAAAATAATTACTTTAGGAAAAAGTTTACAAATTAATAATACTATCCCTAAACCACTTTACAATACTATAGAGGGACAATAATCATGTCCACTCAATTATTCAATTTAGAATTATCACGAAAACACTTTATAACACTGTGGGGAGATAGTAGTCATAATCACTCAATTGTTCCATTCAAGATGTATTGTGGCAAGGCAACAGTAACGAAACAAATATTTTTTTTTACGAAATATTATGATACTACAGAAAGCAAATGCATTCATCAGAACTTACTAGATTACTATCATAATAACCGTTGGTTTGCAAAGGCGAAGATACAAGTACATAGTTTAAGGCAACAATGCTTTATTCAAGGCTATACAACAACATGGTTACAACAGTCCTTAGATCGTTAATCCGATAACTCGTATTCTGAGTCGTACCTCACTACCCCAAATTCTAAAAAGCATGCTTTATTTTCAGCTTGTTCTTGTCTAATCCTCTCCTCTTGTGTCTTTTTTTTCATGGCCTCTTCTTCTAACGTCTCTCTTAGAGCTTCTTCGTCCATGCAAAGCTGATACAATTCTTTCTCGGTGAGATGGCAATTAGTCTGTGATGACGAACAACCTATATTTTCATGTGTACGGCGGGAGTACTTTTCCTGGAACCAAGCCAACTTAGCACCCCTTTGTTTCTCTAGTTGTGCCGCCTTTCTATACATAGAAAGATGCAGCTTGCGATCCTTTTCAGAACTTTCTTTTAAGAGAGTGCAAATCAAGGCACGACTCTCTTGAGAAATGTCATTGCATTTCTCATAGGTTTTCCTAAGATCGTCTCTGACAGTGCATGAATCTTTAAACTGAAAGGCTAAATTTAGAAGCACACCCTGATGACCCTTGTCTTCGTTAATTAATCTTTGCACCAAGGCTTCGACTTCGGAGTCGGTATGAGGAAGCAAACAGGCCATTTGAAATATTTTTTTGTGGGATTTAAGTTTGAAGATTTAAGAGAAATAAGGTAGTATTTATAAGGCAAAAGGGGGGAAGGGAAATAATTTAAGATTCTGTCCAACGGATATATTCCTAACGTTTTGTCATATTGGCGCGTCCCAATGACGAGACAGTCATCTAGGGAAACATGAAGACCAGTTCAAGAGCAAATACCCTCACTTGATCACAACCCACGATCTCCTACAACGTCTTGATTTAGGGACGAAATCTTCTAACCTGGGGAGACTGTGGCACCCCGCAAAATTTAGATTTCTCTTTTCCTTAAAAAAAGAAATTATGTACAGCAAAATTTGCAAAAAATTACCGTTAACATCAAAAGAAAGTTATTTTATGAACAACATGCATTACTTCGTGTTATAGAAAGTCTAAATAGCACACGAATGTTCCTATTTCTACTTTTGTGTCTAAAGAGATATTTTAGAACTTACAGCGGTTAAATTGTATTTATTTCACATTTTGTGAAGTAAAGACATTTACTTACATTATTTTGAAAGATGTCTACACTCAAAATAAAAACCCGTGACCAAATTTAAGTTTCAAGATAAAGACATCATCA
>BQNB010167402.1:0-14002 GCA_026074375.1 Tanacetum coccineum
TGTTTAAAAATGTTGAGAAGTTTGGAGTAGTTTAATCACTGGGATAAACTAATCAGCTCATTTATTTCATGAGTAGCCATTGAAGAAAAGTTTATGTTTGGTTAAAATTTGAAAATAAGTAATGATTGGATCAGAATAAAATTGAATTAAAGTCAATATCTTGATATCAAATTTGGGTTGACGTTAGTAAAAGTTTGTTACGTTTTCTTACGAGATCATGTTTACAGTATTATTCAATGGATTGGCTTAAGCCATGTTTGGGTATACATTCACAAGATTCGACCTCAACTGTCAGATTCGAACAACTCTCGTTACTGGCAATGACAATCTTCTATTCTATCAGGAATGGAAAGTACCAAAGTACATTACAGGATTTATTCTTAAAATCTAGCTTTTGTAATTTTCCATTCTCTATCTATCTACCATTGCTGAAATGTAGTCTGACTCTAATAGATGAATCTCGACCAGCATAGTAAGTTGAAGCAAGTTGATGCTCGTGTCAATCTGACACAAGGAGTCCTTGAAGCGGTAGGTATGTGACCATTATCAGTTTATCATTATCGCCATAGACTACTTATTCATTGCACACCATATGCTTGACTTTATGTTTTAACCTAACCATCATTATTGCCAAAGAAACTATAAAGCACATAATTTGCACTACGTAATAGTTTTGGTAAAGTTTATAATAGCAAATGAAGAAAAGAAGAATGATGGTTTATTTGTAACAAACGAGATAGACATTTAATTCTCTGTGTATTATATGTGTTTTAGATGACATATTACTTTGAATGAATGTATGACCATGTTTCTTTTTTCACTTCAGGTAGACGTTTATTACTAAAATTTAGAAATGTTGCAAGAGCTTATTTTTCCCTTCAGGTATACATTCCATGTTCCATGTGTTATTTTTAAGATCTTATTTGTTGTACGCATGTACCGCCTTTGATCGCTAAATTTGCATTTTGCATTGTTTAGAGAGATAACGTTCGAGTCACCTGTGATCGTATAAAACTGTACTAAAGGGATCTAAGCGTTTTACATGAAACTTCACAAGAACAAGACAACAGTAACTGAATGAATGTTCTTGTGTCAAAGGTGTGGTTTTCTATCGAATTTGTTAAAGGTTGTTTTTTATAGGATTTTTTGTTTTATAGATATCATGACTCCAATTAGGTTAGACAATCACGTTTGATGTATGAAGAATTAGAGATTAGTTTCTTACGCATTTACCTTAAGCCAGTTCTTAATTATTGGCGGATATTTCACTTTATCAGCACTTACGCTGTAGTTATATGTACCCAGTCATTCACTCTTGATGAGCTTGTACAACTATTTATTGACAATGTTAGATATTATTTTTAGCTCAAGTTTATACTGTTGGTAGTTCTTTTGTAAATTGCTTGGTTTTAGTTTACCGCGATATCAACTAATTGATCTTTTGTTTATGTAGCAAGGATTTTTGTTTTATTGTTTTTGCTTTGTTCTTTCAGGATTCCCTATTACTTGGCAAACTAGATATCACTTGTCTTGAGAAGGAACTAGATATCACGCGTTAATACAGTCAGTAAGTATCATGCTCTTTTTAAGAGGTCACAAGTTTCATTTTCCATAACATATACTGGTTTCCGACTGCACCTATTGTTTTATGGCGATTATTTATCTCTTCACCCTTTAATTGTATTATTGGTGAATTAATATTGATATCTGTTTAATATCTAATGTTATCTTTTTTGTTGTAAGTTTTTTCTGGTATGTATATTGTTTCATTATTACCTAATAATTCTTTTCTTAAGATGTATAATTACACCAAATTATAAGAAATGAGTTAGCCTTATTTTGTTATAGTCACAATGTATACAATATAATATGTATGCATATTCATAGCTACTAAGTTCCTACCAGAATTGTAAAGCAACATTTGATTATTATGTGTTTTGTTTTCTTAATCATGTACGATGCACTCTTATATTGTAAGCCTTTTTCTATATCTATGACCTTTTTAACACTTTTTTTCTACAAATGAAAAAGCCTCAGTTGGGTCTTTTTTAGGATCTTTATCTTTAAATTCTCTAGATAAGCCATTTTTCTTTTCTTGTACTTCATGTAAAACAAAAATATGCAAATGCAGGAGGAAGAGCTAGACACATATATTATATTACATGACAATATTAGACACGTAAATTCTAATAGTTTGTAGATCACATGAGCTAGACACATATATTCTTCTTACCATGACATCTATATACTAACGTGTTGAAAGTTAAGGGCTAAAACGACAATGAATAATCTAATTACAACTTATGAAATCTGATATTAGAGGTCATTGCTTGATATATGCATATGTACACCAATTGTATAATGTGTATGCAAGTCATATTATTTGCATTTAAGAAGGAAGAGGGTGAAACAAACAAATATTATTTGCCAGGTGTGCATGAACGCAACAAATACACGGAACCCACTAAAAAAGAAGGATTTTTTTGTTTTATGGCGAAAGAGCATATGAAATGGGATGTGATTTGACATTCGGTAGTTAGCCTTCTGTGTTCAGTGGGAAACAATCACGCGGCAATCTAAATGTTGCAGTTTCAACAAAACGCATGCATCCTGCAATTTGAATCACAAGTTATGAATGAAGGGTTTGAAGATACGAGGTAAAATGACTATTATCAAAGTCGTCTTGTGCAACATGTAATCAATTTTAATGTTTTTTGATATGTATAAGTTACTATCTAATGACTAAAGCAAAATAAAGCAGACCAAAGAGGCAGCTAATGATGGCTGGGAGACAGTTGGAAAAAAGACTCCAAAAAGACACCTATTGAACATACTTATCATGATAAAGAAAGAAGACATTCATCATAATAACCACATCACACATGGTATTTTAATTAAATGTCATACAAACTTCATACATTTTTTATAATACCCATCACACTACAATTGCTACTTGATATATATTTATAAACGATGTTCTAGGATTCTCATTGCCATTTTGATACCTTGTGATATGTTTTACTAGAAATGATCATTTGGTCCATCAGGTATCAAACTAGTTTATAAATGCACATGTTTGTTTATGGAAGCCAATGGTCGAAGAAATATACCAAGAAGAGCTTGCAGATTCTGCAATGGACTCTAGCTTGTCATCAGAACTCGCACCCAAAAAGACTTCATTTGATCAAGCATAAGATATGAGCCACAATACATCACCATCCTCTTAAGCTAATGACAAGGAAATGGCATGTTCCTTGGTTAGTGATCAGAATGTACTCGAGAACCCAATCATCCACGATGAGGTATCTCTAACGTTAAGGTTGCAATATATCTGTGCATAGAAGATTTTTAGCTGAATCACTATGGTTTCAGGCTTTCAAATAGCTGCTTATTTTAATTTTGGATAGTTGTTACAATTTAGCTGAATCACTTGGTTTCATTCTCAGTTCAGGTTTTGAGTCATATTGAATACTTAGAAACAAAAAGTTGGCTATGTTATTTTTATTCTGAGGATAAAGCTTCAATTGCGACACAATTGGTTGGAACATACATAATGATGAAGCCGTTTTCAAAGTATTTGTAATGCTTCGGTTGCCATTTGTTCAAAAATCCGAGAAAACAATTTTGTGATTGCGGGTACTTGATTAACTTTTATTTTCTCATATCGGATGAAAATTCATTTATTTTCATTGTTAGTGCATTCAATATATAATTTGGTATGTTTATAATTGATTTACCTTGATTTAACTTTTTGTAAACGGTATTCACAAAACAAGCCCGCCCATCGGGCGGGCTTTGCAACTAGTGTTTATATATAAAAGTATTGTGTAAAAAGGCCACTTTTAAGTTTGTTATTATTTTATAAAAATATATATTTACAAAATTCTTATATTTATACTCGCTCATATATGTTTGGTTGTAATATGCTTAAATATTGAGACTCGTGGAAGTGTTGCGGATTTATATAGTTTTAAGACGAGGTTGGATTTGTAAGTGGATTTGAGAATTTGTGTCGTTGGTGGATTGTGGACTATAGGAATAGAATTGGTGGAAGGGAAAAATAGGTAGAATAATTAGTTACGTTTTCGTGGTCGATTAAATTGTTAAAGATGGAATTATAGCGGATAAACGACGATTTGTTAAAATAGATGAAATAAATATATTTTCTAAACTCCGTTTTTATAGTGTCAAAACATATATTTTAAAAGTGTTGGAAACTGGTATTTTTAAAAAGAAGGGATATTATTCGTACTACTTTAAAAACATTATTTTACAAGACTTAACAACCGTTACGTAGAAAATAATAACTAGACTATAAATAGACCATATGAAATGCTGAAAGTGTAAATTTGAAATTTAACGAAAAGACTTAGTAACGAGCTATGACTATTCAATGTTGGACTATTTTTCTTATAAAATTGTTAGAACTTTTATTAAATGTTGACTTTTACAAAAAACGTAGTTTGACTTTTAAAGTCAAACTCAAACATGTCAATGTGATAAATAGTCAAAATAACTCATATGCATATTCATATTTCATTTTCATCAACTTAAAGCATGCATACATCATTTAGGTTGCGGTTAGGAATTGCACCATTTCATACTTGATCGAACTTTCACTGTTGTACGGTTTTGCTTGAGGTGAGTTTCATAATCTAGCCTGCTTTTAATATTTTATGAATTACCTTTACAAATCTCAGGGTGAGATTCATTGCTTGTTTTACTTCTGGACGCAAGTGCTTTAATTTACTTTTTACATGATTACGGATTAGCCTAAGTACCGTTAACCCACTATACCCATCATGACCCGTTAATTACTTGTATAAGCGTGAGTGTTATAAATAGATCTATTGGGTTGACATGTCCCCCGTTCAGGTATTGGTGATTCTTATCTGAGTTTGAATACTCGGATCCTATATACGGAAGTTTATACCATGTACAGAAATATAGGTCGGTTTACGGGTTGGGACACTTACTAGGGCACTTTCTGCATTAAATTTTGCATACTCTTGTCTATGATGAAATTCAAATAACTTCCATTTTATAACATCTTATATCCATGTATTTAACCCATTTTGTATATTATTGGCCAAAAGAATTGTTACTTAATCGTTATATGAGATTTGGAAAATTACAGTAATTACTCGGACATGAGTACTTGGTGAATATTTGTCCAAAGGCGCGCATTCTGGAGCTTAAATGAAGATATTTAGCAAAAAGGCGCGCATTGCTGGAAGTTTATATTGATAATGTGTTACAAAGTAATTTACGGAGAAGTTACATTGGTGGGTAGTTACGCGATCGCACAAAGGCGCGCTTCTGGAGCTTTGAAATGAATGATATTTTGATATTATTTATCTATTCGTGAACTACCAATACGTCGTATCCATCAAGGAAGATACGGCGTATCCATGCCTACTCTTCACATATAACCACGAAGACCCAATACGCCGTATCCAGAAGACATCAATACGCCGTATTCACAATATAATAATAAAATATTCTGGAAGATATCAAACGTGATTCTTACTTTAAGAAATCCCCAATACGCCGTGTTATCCACATTGCTTCGATTCGGCGTTATCGATGAGTTTCAGTTACTCTATAAATAAACGATCCTGTAAAACTCTGTTTTAGGTATGCAAGTGAATCCCTAAACCACCAAGTCGACCAAGAGACGAAAATAAGGAAGTCTATAGAAGATCAGAAAAGAGCTTAAGATAATAGAAGGAAAACTTTTGTAATCTTCGCGCAATCCGGAAAGTTACGCGTTCGATTAAGGTTTCTATATTTTAATTCATTCATATATGCAAACCGTGAGTGTCTTTTTTTACAATGCTATCGGCAGATACTTAGGTGTCAGCCATTGTTTATAAGATTCTAATGTTTGGTTTGTTTGTTAATCTTGTGATTGTTGATTTATCATTGTTTGTTGTTTATGTTTATCAATTTATATTCGTTTTACGTGCTTAAGTATGCGAACCTAATCATTTCAACTTGGTTTAGTCCCTACATATTTATATGCGCTGTGCAAACTTCCGCGCGCCGCGCGGTTTTGGGCGTTAGGCTAGAGTCCGGGGATAGCTTCTCATATTGCAATTTATATATCTAGAATCATATATGATCTCACAAATATTGACCTATCCTTGCCTTTAATTTAGTGAGCTTAGTTGTAGCTTGAGCCCTAAGTTGACCGCAGAGGTATCAATTGGATAGTTCTTATTTCATTGGTAAGGATCATCGAGACAGTGGACTACTAGTATATAAAGAGCCGTTAAGCAGTAAGTGAGTAAAGTCTCAATGAGCTAGGGTTTAGTAAGAGCACCATTATTAATCTCCTAAGATAGATTATAATCAACCAATGTTTGCTCTATGCTGATACGCCTAATTATGACAGAATTAGCGTGTCTAGGTCTTAGGAAGAAGTACCGCCTAAGTATAGGAATGATATGCCCTTCGAGATAAGTCAATCATTGTACTAATAAACAAACCTGTGTTTTATTGGATTATTCATGGTTGATACGTTTTCCTTACATTAGTGTTTGACCGCTCCTCTATCGTTTGTTTGTCTTCTTGTATGTGTTTATTGGTTTACTTGTCATCAAAACCCTAGGTTAGATAACCAAACAAACCCGTGCCAGTCTCTCAGGCTGAAACCCCCTTATCATTAGTTAGGTTTAACATAGGTTTTGCATAAATTAGATTAAATTAGATAACTAAAATACTGATAGAATTAGGAATTAACGCTCTCGCTCTTAGTGATCGACACCCTACTTACCACGAAACTCCATCTGATCGGGTACACTGCCCGTTAAAGTGTTGTTTTAGGTATAGTCGGCATAAAATAAATAGTAAAACTTGATACATAAATAACACCTACACAACGACATATCAAGTTTTTGGCGCCGCTGCCGGGGAGTGAAGTTGTTTAATTCTTATTTATTAGTGTTTTAGTTTAGTTTAGATTAATTTGCATATTTGTGTATTTGTTTTGTGATTTCTGCATTGTATATTTTTGCATATTGTGTGTTTGTGTGGTTTTCTGCATTGTTACAGTCTACTGTAACTTTCTGAGTCGAATACTCAATATGGCGTATAAATTTTTTCTAAACCAATACAGCGTATTCGACTCTATCATCAATACGGCTTATTCAGTTTACTGAATACAACGTATTAAGCTATTTGACAGTTTTCTTTCCTAGTATATTTATTACAGGTAAATATGGACGACCTCAACATGACTATAGAAGATTACATCAGGCTTGAGGAAGAAAAAGCTCGTAGGCGTGGTAAAGTGTTTAACTGGGAAACTGCTAAGTATGGTAAGATCTGGTATGATGAAGACGTTTACGATCTCAGATTCGTTGAAACCAAATTCCCAGCCATAGTCTTCAATGATAATTTGACATCGAATGAAACAAACTTTTGTGAACCCACGGTAAGTTCTCTTAACGATGAAATTGACTTTAGAATATCGTTTGACGAATCCGACGATGAAGATTACACGGTAAATTTTGATAAAAACTTGTTTTCTTATAAAATAATTTATGTCAATGATTTGAAAACGGATTCAGAAAATGATAATGGAACAGTCAATATGCCTTTGTTTCCACCACCCGAGCCTACGGTCACTTATTGTGATGATTTAGACTTCTTTAAAGATTTCGAGAATAAATTTCCAGCCATCGTTTACAATGATGCTTTAACATCTAAATCAGATTTCTTAACTGAACTTACTATAAGTATTCAGCATATCGATGAATTTAATTTGAAAGTTGAAACATCGTTGTCCAATTGTGATGAAGTGGAACAAAACGTTTTGTACTTTAATGATCTATTCCCTTTCAACATAATTAATCCCGATGATCTAAAATCAAATAAGGACAATGATGATGATAAAATCGATTTTAAACAGTCTTCGGGGGGTAATGTAATAAATACCGATAATGGTGCCTATGCACATGCGTCAAATAAGCTTTTGGAAGCAAGTCATGATACATCTAATAAATTTTTCAAAACTAAAACCTTTATCAAGGAATTAAATTTTAATATCATGACTTGGAATCATCTTAACAAAGGGATGTCATTCATTTTCTTGATCAAGAATTTGTATGTGCCATTTGGCATCCCGTTCGACCCTAAATTGTTTTATAAGGATATGATTAAATTGGGGCAAGTCTAACTTAAAGACTTTTCTATAAACAAAAGTGCTTGCCGGGAGACAACCTGTAACACCCCCAAATTTGGTCGCAGCGGAATAAGGGTCCGGGGCGTGTTACTTCTCAGATCAATAACACAAGATAATATAAAAAATATTAAACTTTATCTAAAAATTCTGAAAAATTTACAAAAAATACTAGATACTTTAATGGTCCTACGAAAAATAAGAAACAAAAATAAGCTGAAGGAATAAGCCCCGAAATAAGCTTATTTCAGCTTATAAGCCTATAAGTCACAAACATACATAAATACCAAACGCCTTGGGTCTTTAACGAAAAAGACCCAAGGGCGCAGTGGTAGAGTGTGTATGTAAAAGGGGGTTTGTATCGCTTGGTCCCGGGTTCGAGTCTTGCTCACCCGGGCCAAGTGTCTTTCCCCCTTTTTTATTTTTTTTGAAAACTCTAGGGTAGATAATGTAAGAAAAGAAACTAAAGGGTAGGCGGGCAAAGTTTAGGAAATTTACACTCCAGTGTAAACGAATACCCCTAAACTATCAAAGATATACAAAACAGACCCTACGACCTAGCTTATTTTTTGGCTTATTGGAAAATGATTTTCAGCAAAAACTTAAAACATGAAAGTTAAAGAACAGCTTATTAATAACAACTTTAATGAAAGCAACTTCTACTTTAGACAACTAGATAGGCTGAAAAATTAAGCTTTCATTTCCTGTTACAGAAACAAAGGCTTTTAGGAGCTAGTAAGGTTTTGGCTTATTCCAGGCTTATTTCTTGATGAAAATGCAAAACAAAAGATTCTACTTGTAGCTTAAGATGAGTACTTAATGATTCTAAAAAGAAAAAGGCTAAGTTTTAACAAATTTAACAAGAAAAATGATCTAAAAATGTGCAAGTTTTAGCTTATCACTGTAATTAAGCTTTTGCTAAAAAGCTAAAAAGCTTATTAGTGAACCTTAAAAGCTTAAATTTTGAATCTAAGCTATGCTATGTTTATTAAACTAACCTAGATAAAAGGTTTTTCAAAATATCAACTAGAAATTAAAATCACAAGAAGATGAGCTAGAACCTAATCTGCTGCTAACATGCTACTTTTGTAAGAAATTAAAGCTAGGATTAGAGCTTAATGATAAGACTTAAAAGCTTATCTGAATTAAGCTACTAGAGATCTATACAAGTGCTTAATTCCTAAACCTAACTCCTACTCAATACTGCTAGAAAAATGTTTAAAAAAAATGAAAGAGCTGTGACAGCAGTCACTAATGTTGCTGATGCAAATGGTCACTTCTTACTTGCAGGCTAAAATTTAAGAGTAAGAGCTTCAAAAATTCTTCACCAAATGCATTTAAGTCTATATTGACAATGCTAGAACAATAACAAGCTATCAAACACTAAATCCTACAATCACTTGCTCAAATAAACTGTCCTGGTGCAAGAACAAGTATTTTAAAAAACTCTTAAATTTTTTTATTATCAACAATACTAACTATCTAAAACCCTGGTTAAAACTCCATTACTTTGGTTTTAATACTCAAACTAGGTAAAGTGCTTAAACTAAATGGTGTTGACTTTTTAAGTCAAATATGCATTAATCCAAACACTCTCTTATTCTAACTGTCTAAACTAGAACGTACTTAAAATCTATTTCAAAGCTTAAACTACCAAAACCTTATATCTACACTTATTTTAACTAAGCTAAATAAACTAATGAAGCACAAAAAAACCTAGCTTATGTAGAGAAATAAGCTAGATTCTCAGCTAGCTTCTTACTACTCTTAGTAGACAGAATTCAACTTTTAAGTTCTCAATGAGTTAAAACTTCAACTAACTAATGCATTTGAATCACTAAGCTAGCTAAACAAGTTTGACCAAGAAAAGCCCAAAAAGGACAATAGATAGCAATTTGATTAAGCTATCAAATCTAATGCAAAACAATGAACTAGAAGAAAAAAAAACCTGAAATTTGTGTAGTCTCCAGGCTACTAAGCCCTCTCTTGTTGAGGGAGTGCTCATCAAACATGAACCTAAGTTGGCTCCCTTAGCCTCTAAACCAGCTTAAAAAGCTAATAATCCTTCTAAGAGCTTATTAACACATCCAAATAGCTTCCAAAAATGAATCCAATGGTACTCCAACTGTTCCATTGTTTTGATTTGAAACGTAAACAAGACTATAAATAAATGACTTTTTAAAACAAATTAAAACTGAATTTGCGCTTCTAACAAGAAAAAGCTCAAATGAGATAATTGAGAGCTTAATGGTAAAAAAACGGGCCTTGATATTGAAATCAAAGAACAAGTAAACTTGAAAACTGAATATTATTACTCAAATTGATGAAGTACAAGCTTTAGTAACAAAAGTACAAGTGATTAAAGCTAAATTTTAAAAACTTAAAAGAAAATACGAAAAATTACAAACTGAATTAAAAACTAAAACTACTATCCTAACTACCTCTTTCTCTTCTTTTATAGCTGCTTATTGATTGTTGTGAGAGTAAAAACCAAAAACGTATTCCAGCCTTGATTACATGTTTGTGCGTCTTTTCTTCAATCATGCCGTCCCTTTTCTCGAAATTTGGTGGATTGCACCATGGCATACTTAATGGTCTAGGGATAGTGGAGGGGGGAGATGGGAAGAACCCATGGGTTTTTTTTGGTGGGAAAGGTTAGATAAAAGAAGGGAAGTCGACATGTGATTGGTGCTTGGGTTTTTGAGTCTCAAAAGGGCGGGAAATATTGTTGGTGGTGACAGGGTATAGAGGTTTATGGAAATGGCAATTTTGGTCCTTTATGGTGTTAGTTGTTATTGCACCACCGTCCTTGTTGTTTAAACTTTTGGGGACTTAGCAAAACAAGTCCCCAGAGTTAATAAGACTATATGAGTACTCGTCCTTATGGTTTTTATATAAGTCTTAGGGATTAGACAGAAATGTCCCTCCGATATAACTTTTCCATATTGGCATCTTTAAGGTCCCTTCTCTTCATTTCTCTCCTTTCTTGATTAAATATCAGTTATAAAGGGATGGCAATTTAAATCCCTCCCCCAAAAAAAACTTATATTTCATCAATTTTCACATTGAATTGTCGGTTGACTTATTGAACTTTGACCATTGACCTTTTCTGTTGACTTTTTGACTTGATTGACTTTTCCGGCTTCGATTTGGCTTTGTCTTTTCACTAGTCTTTTCCATTCCCGAGTCCGGTTATTGGTCCCGTTTTGGCTTTGTTTCTTCGTTACTTTTTCTTATTATCGTTCCTGCACATACAATTATCCAAAACAAGCATATAATTTGGCATTTTAAGTCCGTTTTTGGTTATTTTAGCTCGTTTTTAAAGGTAAAAGGTATGTGTAATTAAGCACATACCAAAATCCCCCATACTAAGGTATTGCCGTGTCCTCACGCAATGCTATGAAGTAAGCATTTACGAAAACTAAAATCTCAATCCCCCTCGACAATAACGTTTGAAAAGTAGCAAAGTGGTTTGTCAAGGGAACTAAAGAATCAAAAGCCTTCGACACAGTCCCGTTTTCAGCTACTTTTTATTTGTACAGCAACTATCCCCTATTATTTTGGATTTTCCTTTTCTGTTCTCGACTTTCCTGTTTGACTCCCTTTATTTTACAACATTGGGATCAATGAATGAAGAAAGCCCATCAGAGTAATCTAAACGGATGTCCTGACGGGGATAAATTCGCTCGACCCCGATTTTTTCACTTAGATCCAAACAAGCAATTAAACCAGATCATTTGTAAATATAAGTCTAAAATGCTAAGCACTCATACATATGACTTGTGAACTTTTAACTCCCAACAGAATATATGAGTTAAATGTGTGTACTATTCAACTCAACCATAGATAACTTATGTCCATAAAAACGTGATTCAAGATGAATCAATAGACTCAAGCAACAACTTATTTAGGAACCTTGTAAACTTGAATTTAAAGAACGAGATTTAACTGTAGAACTTTTTGCAACATCTTCATCATTAGAAACATAAGTTCTTAGAGCTAGGAATGTGCGTTGCTTAGATTTGAACCACCTACTTAGGCCTCGCATCCCTAGTAGGATATCACAACCCGACCAACCGAAAACCCCCGAACAGTAAGAACACGATGTTCTTAGTTTGAAAACCGATCCACCCCTTGCTAGCGTAGTGGAAATCACAACAACACCTTCTTCCTCATATGGTTAAGGATAAGTGATCTTAGTTTTTGTACACTCACCTAAACTTGCTTCCTGGTGAGAATATCACAAACACAACAATCCTTAGAAGTAAAGAGTCTTAGTTTGAAAAACCCCCACTCGTGGTTAGCAGAGGGTATCACGACACATCTTTTACTTGCTCCATATATCAATGTATGCTTCATTGGCAAAATTCAAATATTACATCGCTTTTTGCATTCATACTTCATTCTGCTCTTTGGCCATTTTAACTTTCGAATTAGTTAGAACAGACAATCTCGCTTTAAAGAATCAAGTACAGATTTGAAGCTTTTTCTAAATAAATATTGATTTGACTTAGTTGAATTGAATTGAGTACGTATGATTAGGTGGATTAGAAGTTAATGGAAGAAAAAGCCACAAGTTACTCATATAAGTTTTTGTTCAGCACATTACTTATATTGAACTCGGATCACTTCTTGTTCTTTCAACCTGTTTAAAAATTCGAAGCAAATTCGAATTCGTGAAAGCTTAGCCTACAAGTGGGAATTGAGGAACTACTACAAGGATCAACAACCCCGAGTCGATCAAAAAATTATTCCATTCTAACCCATTAGGAGAGTCAAAACTGGACACAACACTAATTTAGTTTGAAAATTATTTTTAAATTTATTTTTTCATTTTTTTGGTAGTTTTGCAAAAATTTGGTGGTAAAACAGGATGCGTGATATACAAACGACGCAGGCAATATCAAATCGAAGATCCCCCCATACTAGAACTAAACATGTCCTACAATGTTTTCAAAGGGTCCTGAACGTAAAATGTAAATCCTAAGCTATTTATTAAGTATGCCAAAAGAAAATTGTTAGTTGATTAGATTAGGATATTGGATTCCCAAATGAAGCTGAGGATTTGAAGCTCTTGTGATCGGAGGACAAAACAACGAGCATGAGAGGCTTCAAAATCCAGGCAAATCCTGGACAATAAACCACAAAACATAAAACACGAGAAAGAAAGATGCGAGCCTCTCACACAACAACAAAACACTTATTAGCAAATAGAAAGAAGATAGAATGGATAAGCATGGGTTGCCACCCACGAAGCGCTTGTTTTTGTTTACCGAGTCTTGAGCCTGACTCGACCCCGAATTCATTGGTCCATGGGGGAGCAAGTGGAAGATAAAATCATCATCGGACTTTCATTCAAGCGGTTTGGATAAACATTCAATTTTATGAAAGTTCCACTCCGATGAGATACATCCGGCATAAAAGAATGATCAAATGGAAATGCCGGGGTCAAAAATGGTATCTTCATTCCCGGTGGAGAGAAGATATAGAGGGACAACGGGATACGTAAGAAAAGCAAGAAAGATCCATACAACATAAGCGAAGAGAGAAGATTGGTCATCTTCTAATGGTACATTCACATTAGTTGTAGACACATTCTTACGAATCCCGGGGTCAATAGAGGTCAAATCTCATGGATCGGGCTCAATCTTAAATTTGAAACATTCAAGTTCCGAGAGAGGCATGATGTGAGTGAGTTCATCGGCGAACTCCTCATGATTAAGGTCACTCCTATCGGCAGGAGGAAACTGATCATTCGAAAGATCAAAGATAAACGAATCATATTGAGAGAAATCAACATGAGTAGTGGTACTGCCA
>BQNB010167403.1:2712-14002 GCA_026074375.1 Tanacetum coccineum
TTATGTTGTCATCAAGTGAATTGAGGAAGGCTTCATTTTCGGCTAGAGCTTCATCTCTGAGTTTGTCTGATTGTAACTGAGTAGCAGTTTTGACGGCTTCATGCATCTTGTTGGCAAGGTATGCATCAACAATGCCGGGAATAGAAGAAACTGCATCAGCAAATTGGTTTATTTGTTTGAACTTAGAGAAGTCGGTTTCCAAAGTTTTTAGTCTATGGTCAAACCCGAATAAGGATCCAAAGTTGGGAAGATCTTGTAGTGATGAGCTTGGAATAATTGTTGGTATGGGGACTGGTGTTTGTTTCAGATGTGTGATGAGAGGATTGGATGGAGGAGGAAGAGTTGTTGCAAACACAAGAGGTGGCTCAGAAATAGTGGTGACCAGAACATCTACAAGTGAAGTTGCCTCAGTGTTAAGATTAAATATTGAGTCATTACCTGTATTGGGTCTGGGGTTGAGCATGTTAGAAATGAAGCCAGATAACACAGAAGAACTCTGTTGTTGACCTTCAGGATAGATCAGAGCGGTGAGTATCACATGAGTATCTTCTGTTTCCTAAATTGCTTGAACATTAGGTAGTGGAGCATCTGTCATCACAGTATCTCTTCCCTCCAGATTAACGTTCACGTCCCGGTATAGCACATTCTACCTCTTCATGTGACTCTTCTTCATTTATCATATCTCCCTCAACATTTGCATCTTGAATTACATCATCACTGTCTTCATCATTAGTAGATTCAACATGAGAAGGTGTTTGAACCTTTGGATCAAAGCTATCTTCTTCATTTACTTCTCCATCTTGCTTTGCTTCATCATAATGAGTTGAAAACTTGGGATGAACGAAGTCATCACCATCATCATCAGATTCAGTACGTTCATCATCATCGTCATCTTCATGTTCACTCGCATTTACTTCATTATCATCGTCTTCATCACTTGACTTCCAAGATATTTCCTCATCATTGGATTGATAAGTCGGTACATCAGGAACCTCTGGTGTAACACCAGTTCCTTCATGTGCACCAGAACCGCTGGGTTGAGAGATGTGAAGTTGTGTTTTGCTTCTTTTAATGGCAAGTTTCATTTGTTCAGCCTCAGTCAATGCTATGTCAAAGAGAGTGTAACACCCCCAAATTGGGTCGCAGCGGAATAAGGGTCCGGGGCGTGTTACTTCATAGATCAATAACACAAGATATATATAGAACGACCAAAAAGTCATTTAAAACCGATACATTGGATTTAACAAAGTATTTGTTACATAAGCCTGAAGCTTCACCTGTTCACTTGTTCAAAATACAAAGATTTCTAGCCCGTAACAGATATACAAAATGTAATGCTACAAAATCTTTAATGTATGATATCCAAATTAAAACCTCCAATGTATCCCTTGCACCTCGTTCTTATTGACCTCCTGAAAAATATTGCTTTAAAACATCTATAATAATGTTGGTGAATTCATAGGTTTGATAAATCGTATATTGTAGGACCACAAGATTTCCCAAGTGTATGATAATGCAACAGATGCAGACATCATATAAATGCAATTACGTTGCCCTAAGCTCATGACACTGAAGCTCGACATAAATGAATACCATATAAATGGCCTACATTGCCTGTGATGATGTTTCAACCCGCAACATCCTATGTTCGACATGTTATACGTTCGTTTGCCCAGTGATAACAAATCACCCGAACGGGGATGTCAATCCTAATAGATCTATTTATAACATTCGCGCTTACCCTCCAGGTAATTAACCAGTTCATGATAATGGGCTCAACTTAGGTTATCGCTACTTAGGCAACACGTAATCATAATATAAAATTTACCACTTGTGTCCAAAGTATTAAACATTGCATGTTTCTCACCCCAAAAACTTATAAAACAAATCATTTAAAACATAGGGCTATGAACTTACCTCAGCAGTGAAGTGAATGAGTAATAATCGAGTAAGTGAAATAACGAGTCACGGACGAATCCGAAGGCAACCTAATCAAACATAGGTCGTATAAGTACTATATATTTCGATAACTAATATCGCATACAATCCTATATAGCTCATCACCATCTATTTATAATTTAAAAATCGTTGTTATAAAGTGAAAGCGTTTATAATTATCGTTTTAGTAAAACTAGCATAACTTTCCCGTTTTAAACCCGTTTCTCGCGTTTCTTACGTCCACGTCTTCGTATTAAGATGATATATAAAAATATTACATTTTTATATTTTATAACCTTCTGATAAACAGTACTTTTAGTGTTCATGACGTTTTATAAATTTAATTGTAGTAAAACTTGTAAATGCAATAATTTATTCGTTTTAATCCCGGTCTTAGCGATTCCTTCGAGCACGTCTTCGTTATCAAAATTATCACATTTTTATAAAGTGGGGTCTGCTGATGAACAGTAATTTTTACCGTTCATAGTTTATAAAATTACTTTTATAAACTTTAATTATCGTAAACGTCGTATTTTATTCGTTTTAGCTCCGTTTTTAGTAATTCTTTTGAGCATGTTCTCGTAATTGAAAGTTATATTTATTTATGAGGTTTAAAAAAATAAATGTTTCTGTCATGAACAGTAACTGTTTATAAAAATAGTTTTATAAAAGTATTTTTATACATTTTAAGTATATAAACTCGCGTAATTCATAACTTCTTCGTTTTTAATCGAAAAATTACGTTTCTTATTGTTTTGGAATCCTAAAAATATGTGTGATTTAATAAAAATATCAAACCTTCTATTTGTAGAATTTTTATAACAAGTTTTTATAAAAATTCTTTTATAACTCAGGTTATTATCGTAAAACCCGTAAACTACGTATCTTTTTTGTTATTAATCCGTTTTTCGAGTTTCTTACCTTTTTGGAATCGTCATGAGGTGTACTATCTTTCTAAAGTGTCAAACCTACTGTCTAAAACACGAAATCTAACAGCCCTTTTGAAATCTTTAGGTGTACTCATTTTTATAACTTGTTTTCTATACTTTTCAACTTAATAAATACCACAAGTTATCCAATACTTATTATATACTATGTCATATATATAATAGTGTCCATAGGTCCATAATTGTCCAAAAATGTCCAAGAAATCACAAGATCCATTTGTGTACACACTTATTTATATAAGAACTTTCATAAGTATACTTTAACTACTAGTTTATACATGAACTTTTTATACTTTAACAAACATAATACCATACTTATAATCCCATTATATCATGATATTACCAATCACATAACATATGAAAAAGTGTACAAAATGATGATCACAAGTAAAAACTCTTTTTACATGTTTAAAAGTCCTAAATGGTGATTTTTGCTATAAAGAACATATACACACATAAAATGATAAATGTAAAGACATAAAGGGTTTTAGGTAACCTTATGATGATGTAATATGATGACCAACACAATCTAAACCCTTGTTTAGATGAAAAACCAAAGCTTACAAGCTTAGAAAACCCTAATTCCAATAGAAACCCTAATCTTGCTTTTCTTGCTTCAATACTTGTAAACCTTTAACCAACCCTTGCAAACAACTTAAGACATCTTAGATATGATGTAGGTATGTGTGTATGGACTTGGAAAATCAAGCTATGAATTATACAAAAGGGGTGTTTGATGTCGTGGGTTAATAAGAGCAAAAAGGGAGAGAAGTTGATTTTTTTCTTATGTGTTTAAAGAGTGTATGATATATTTCTTACTACTTGCAAGACTTATAAGTGTAAAGGACTAGTTAAGTAAAGTAAACAAAGACTATAAAGGCCAAGGGGGGGGTGGCAACTTGAGGGTTTTGGGGTAATAGTTGGTCAAAATCACTAGTCTTGATATAAGTCTTACACATCCCATACTTGTACATGACCTTAGGTATGGTTTATAAGTCCTTATGTTCCCTAAAGTGTGAATCATCCCATGAAATTATGGAGGAAATATCTAGCTAGCTAAATGAAAGTATTATACTTGAAAAATGAAAGTATAAAGTTATAATGTAAAGTGTAAGTTGTAGATTTAATTTAGAAAGTATACTTGTAAATTGAATAGGTCTTGCTTATTTCTTGTATATATGAGGCGTCCCATTTGATAAGTGGGGTAAAAGTTTTATAAACTTTGATCATTGAAAATAAAAATAAGCATTTGTTGAAGCGTAAATTAATTATGGTGGTTCCGGGTATGCCTAAATGTATTTTATTGCGAAACGTAAACGTTTTACGCAACCAATAAAAATAAAATATAAAAAGTTTATTATTACCTTCGTAAAAATAATATATTGCTTGCTTGACGAAAACTTTAATTCGTTTGGTGTCCGTTTACGTTAATTGTTGATTTTTAGTTTATGCGATTTTACTATATAATAAGAATTAAAAGTAAACGCGTACGAAAAAAAAATTAGTAAAATAGATGACGTCGTAAATGACCTGAAAATACGGAATGTTACATTCTTGGATTGCCAGTCGACATTTATACTCTTATCAACCACTTTCTGCAAAAGAAATATGGGATCGAGTCAAAAAACTTGTGGAAGACAGAGAGATGACCAAGCAAGAACGTGATTCAATGCTATATGATGAATTTGATAAATTCACATCTGAGCCTGGAGAATCAATCCACTCATACTATCTGAGATATGCCAAATTGATCAATGACATGAAAATGATTCCTATGTCTATGTCAAACATGCAGATCAACACGAAGTTTGTGAATCATCTTCAACCTGAGTGGAGTAGGTTTGTCACAACAACTGAACAAGCAAGAGATCTTCATAGTGTGAATTTTGATCACTTGTATGCTTTCCTCAAACACAATGAAAAGGATGCTAAAGAAGTTCGAGAAATGCGACAACGATTTCCGAAACCACTTGCTTTGCTGGCAAATACCTACAACCCACCTCCTTCATACAGCAGTCAACAAATACAGTATCATACTCAACCATCTGAAAGTTTATCAACCATATCAGCACTATCAATCAAACACTCCTATAACCCAACAACTTATTCAGTATCCTCCACTTCAAAGCTATGCACCAACAGTTGTTCAACAACCACCTATACTTCAACCTGATATCGGATCTGTTGTACCAACCTTTCTTCCAACTTGTGATCTAATAGCCAGTCTCAACAAATCTATGATCTTCTTGAGCTATGCTTATAGCTCAAGATATTCTCCCACAAATAACCAACTTCGAACTTCGTCTAATCCAAGAACTCAAGCTATAATTCAAAACGGCCAAGTTACGGTTCAGAATGTTCAAGGTATACAGTCTCAAGGTTATGCGGGCAATGCTGGAAAGAATCAAGCTTCAGAAGCAAGGGTTGTCAATACAGTTGGAATTGCAGAGACAAATCAACCAAGGGTAATCAGATGTTATAATTGCAATTGTGAAGGTCATATTGCTAAGCAGTGTACTGCAAAGAATACGATGAAAGACCCGAAGGGCTATTTTTTAAATACCGGCGGGGCGGTGTAAACGGGACGGACCGGGTCGACCCGGCGCATTAAATGCACCCGGGGCGGGTAACGGGTCGGATCGGGTCGGGTCGACCCAGAGCATTTAATGCAAAAGGCAAATCCTGGTATTTGTATTTTTTATAATTATAATTATAATATAATGTAACTGAGTTTGCCAACTTTTATTAGCCATAGTTGCATGAGCTCCAAATTCAAAGAATTACAAAAATGTAGCAAAATCAATGCCACTTCCAGGTCCTAGATGAGTTCTTACATCTTCAAAATTAACTTAAAAACCATTTTCCAAAACAACTCTCACCTAGACTATGAAAATATCAAAGGGAAATTTTAACAATTCACTCGCTATATCGGCGCCATAGTAGACGGTTTAAATATGGTATGTAGATGATAAACTCGCGCGTTAGCATATATGATTACCTTCTTTAAAGGTATTGAGAGTGAGAGGCAGCAAGAAGAGCAGCACCAATACCGGAACCGTCATTAGAGTGTATAAGCTTAATATGTTTTGCAAGTTGGTCACCAACCAATTCACGTAAAGTGTTTTCAAGACATTGTCGGTATTGGGTGTAATGTTCGTATAAGCCTCCGTCCATTGCAATGACAGTTTTTGGGATCTCACCGTCTCTCACGGTATCTCTTCCAATTTTCTTCAGAATGCCTAAAATTCCAGCAGCAGCAAGCCGGGCTCCTCGTGTGGCAATGATGTTGCATATCTCGACCACTATCTTTCTTGTTGATAAGGGTGTACTAGATATCTGCAAATTGAGTGGTAATTTAGACTTTTGGTATTCAAACACGGGTACGGGTCAAAAGATGGGAGCTTTTAGGATCGGTCAAAAGTTCAGGATAGGTTAACTTGCCGATGCTTTCTTAAATTATATTATAACTAGACGATATGGAACAAACTAAAAAAGAAACATGGACAATAATTTTGGGACAGAGGAAGTACCTGCAACACGTCTTTCAATTTCTTTCCTACCACATTGAGATCAGGGGACGTATCATGATGCATTGCAGACATTTCAGGTGTCCTGTCAATTACACGACGACGAAAAGTAAGATTCGGCGCAATAAACAGTCTAAAATAGAGAACTAAGGGCTTTAAAGAATACCTCAATATGAACGGTGTTTTTAGTTTAGGGGGAACCGTTTCACCGAAAAGCTCAGCTTCATCAGCCATCCTTAACAGAACTCTACGCAGAAGTTCTCCCAGATACATGCCAGAAATCATTTTTTCGAATATCTGCCAAATTTATCATTGGGTAAACTTTTATAAACTTTATGAAGAGTGGTAAAGATAAACTATCGGATAGTACACGTATAAAACATCACCTGTTCCCCAGGGTTCAAACTTTCAGCATCGAGTGCATTATCATACTCCGTTAAGGGAAGATGTGATGACTTGAAGTTACCCCACTCCATGTTGATGACCTAGAAAAGGAATGAGTCGGGTTGTGTTTTATCTCATACGGGTCCATGCCATTTTGGTATAGCGTATATGGGGTGGGGGGAAGGTACATATTACAATAATAATAGCTCACCATCTCGTCCGATTTGGGGTGTGGTCCGTGCCATTTTGGTATAGCCTGAGCCCGTTCCACATAAGCTGCATTACTTCCGGTGCCCAATATCACAGCTACACAAACATCACTGTTCTCGTATCTACCTCCAGCCAAAGTTCCAACTGTATCATTAACCTAAACAAAATTGTCCTTATAATTAAATGTCACTATTCGTAATACGAACTTATAAGTCCCTTTTTTCTTTTTTTCTTTTTTATGGATATTTGGATACTTAACTAAATCCCGACCCCAGAGTATGCAACATTAGCAACCTACATGAACTCACCAAAGCAGATACACGGATATCGACACCTTGCCTATCCATTGCTCTTGTTAATTCTGCAACCACGTCTTGACCGACCTAGAAATAAGAAAATTTGAAAAAAAACAAAAACATATCAACTTCATTACTCTTGAAATAGGACTAGTTACGAATAGTATGTAATTACCATTTCCTCAATAGAGAAGCCTTTTGTCCACCTAATAAGAGTTCCTGAATCAATAGACAATTGCATCACAGGGAACGAGAAGGTAAAACCTAACTCCCTCTGTCTGCCTGCGCGACGAACAAACTTATGACTTTCAGCCGCGACAAATTTAGCAAGTTCTGCCGCAATGTAGTCAAAAAGTGCCTGTAATAAACTAATGTTCAGACCTTAGAAACCAACTGAATGGGCCATCAAACAAAACGAAAGAAATGAGGTTGCGCACAAGTCTTGAGAGAAAGAGAAGCTTACTTCGGGAGTTCCAACCATCAATTGAGGAGGGATTGAGACCTCTGTAAACTCCTGGAATTCAATACCAGACTTCCCACCCAACTGCACTCGCAGAACTCGGAAGTTTGTTCCTCCAAGATCCAATGCATAATACACTCCTTCCTCGTCGCTGAAGTAAAAAGAAAAAAGAAAGGTGATTCAACTTTTATAAAAGCCAAATAGTTATAGATAGCAAAACACAAATATACGGGACACTAAGGAAAAACGACACAAATTAATAAAGGTCATGCTGCTGAACCAACCAAATAATGATATCAGATCCAACATACATGCAACGAATTATAAATCCAGGTTATTAGTCATGCCACCATTAACATCTTATAAAGAGTATTACACTTTTACACTGATGCTTACAAAGGACCATATAAAACCTATAAAGAGTTTTGCACACGACTTTAGAAAAACGGTACAAAACCGGTTGTGTACTGGTTTACAGAACCGGAATCCCGGCCGTTACGGGAATCAGTGCTGCGTTTTTAGCCGGGAAAACTCGGTACCACCAATCTCATCCAGCGACAACAATAAACACGATTCACACAATGTATCAAACAACAACACAAATTAACCCCTAATACATGGTCCTATCAAAAAGTTGAGCCATAATTCTTGATCCTACATTCCTACGCCATTTGAACAGTCATAAAGTCCCCTCCAAATCTTTGAAAATGTCACATGACTTCACACACCGGGTCGAGTTCAATATACGGTGGCGTATCATCATTGCTCCTCCTGCTACCACCAACGCGCCGCAGATCACCGCCACCGTCACTTTGCCCATTTCTTAATAGTTTGAAACTTTATTTACTTATTCAGATCCTACACCTTTTAATCACCTAATCTAGAATAACAGATCTCAGACCCGTGATTCGCACAATCTAAAAAACGATACTTTTTTAATTAATTCATGATCCTACAACTACCAATCACTAAAAAGTCACCTAATTCCCATGATACACACAATCAATCCACATAAACAGATGAGGTTTTCCTGAACAAAAGAGCTAGTCTTTGACTCGGATATACGCAACATAAAAAAAACACCAAAAAATCCAATCTTTTTCATACCTAATACTGAAAAGCATACAAAGATCCAATCTTTAACATACCCAATACTAAAAACATAACAAAAACACAAAAACCAAAACTTTTATAAAAAAATCATACATACCCCCGTAGCCAAGGAGGACGAGTCTTTGACTCAGATATACGATGTCTAACCATAATCTCATCAAAAACACCACACAAAACAAAAAAAAGATCCAGTCTTTTTTCATACGCGATACTAAAAAACATAACAAAAAAACATAACAAAAAAGCATACCAAGTAGGCAGATTATCAAGATAGCTAATAAGCATCTTCAACTTAGGCACAGATCACGAATCCACGATTCACACAACTTGCACAATTAGTTCATGATCCTATAACACAATATGTAAACAGATTAGGCTTTCCCTATTCAGTTTAGGTGAGGAGGGCTAGTCTTTAACACAAATGTACGCAACCTAACTTATGACAATCCACATAAACACAAAAAGCCACCTAATTTCGCCATAATCGTATCAAAAACACCACAAAATCAGATCCTTTTCCATACCCGATACTAAAAAACATATAAAGATCCAATCTTTAACATACCCAATTCTAATCTTTCAGAAGTGGATATGAGAAATCACAAATCTTCTTTCATACCCAATACTTAAAAACACTAAAAGCTCGAATCTTTAAAACAAAAAAAATAATACCCGATACTAAAAAACATAAAAAGATCCAATCTTTAATATACCCAATACTAGAAAACATAAAAAGATCCAATCTTTAGGGGGTGTTTGTTTCGGCTTATATGTGGGCTTGTGAGCTTATTTGATTTCGGCTTATATTTCATAAGCTCCAATTTTCTGGCTTATATTGAGACTTGTAAGCTTATATAAGTTTATCGTATCGTAATAAACTTATATAAGCTTATATAAGTTTATCGAATCGTAATAAACTTATATAAGCCCACAAGTCTCGAAATAAGCCGGAAAATTGAGGCTTATGAAATATAAGCCGAAATTAAATAAGCTCATAAGCCCGCATATAAGCCGAAACAAACACCCTCTAATACCACCAAAATACAAATTAATCTTGAAACATACTCCAATCCTAAAAAACATAACAAAACTTTTATAAAAACTGATTCATACCCAGTAGGCAGATTATCAACATAGCTAATAAGCATCTTGAGCTTAGACCCTCCTTCACTAGCCAAACCAGCATGCATCTCAACACACATTGCATCACCAATCTGTTTGAGCTTCCCAATATCTGTCCCACAATTCTCCTCCAAATCTTTCAAAATGTCACATGACTTGACACATCTGCTAGTATTCGATATTCGATGTCGAATTATCATTGCTCCACTGCAATCACCATGCTCCTCCTATAACGCCACCAAAACTGTACCTTGCCCATTGGAGACAACCAAAAGAGATGATCATATGAATGTGGTTGTATATAAAGTGATGGTTGAATTTATATGTGATGAAATGTAAGGGCTGATAATGAGAGGAGAAAATGTGGGTTATGAAGAGAATGAGCTTGTTTTTCGGTTAGGTTTTTGTCATGTATGTAATAAAACACGTGTCAGTTGTTGGTTTGTTAATGATGATGAAACAGTTTGGTTGTTGTTTGGTGGGTTGTCAGTGTCCTTTAACTTAAGACCAACTGTCACTTTCTTACAAAAAATACGGAGTTGTCATTGTAATGTTAATAATGTGGGTAAAAAGGTACCCCTGTCGGTACCCATTGAATAGTGTCAAAAGCTACAAAAGATTCTCTTTTTACCTCTTTTTTACAGTGCAACGCAGTTTTTTATCTGTTTCGTATTTTTTGACAGTTTCATACTTTTGACCTATTAAACTGTATATTTTTTGTTCCGTTTTTTCCGTGTCATAGTTTTGTAACATATACAAAATTATAAAAATATAAAAAAAATAAAATACAAAAAAAGGCAAAAAAACCCGGGGGTACAAACGGTGTTTCAGGGAGGTACATATATCATAAGCATGGGTAAAATTGCCTAAAAAGGTTCGGAACATATAATATATATAAAGTATGATAAGTAAAAAGTAGTAAAAGACAAAAGATACAAAACAAAAACAACAAAAAGTTGTCTTGTCATGTTAATTAAATTGTCGCTGCTAAAAATAGATAAGAAAATTTAGTCGAGTTTATCATATTACCATTGGTTGAAATCTATATTACAAACTTTAAATAAGTTATTGACTAAATAGTTAAAGATAAAACTGTCATTTTGCAGAAAGTAATAATTACATTTTTTTCTTAAATTAGTTGTTCTTTGTTAGCTCACGATTATTTTAGGACGGGGGGGTACTAACTCTCGTAGTGAATATCACCTAACGTAACTCACAAACATACCCTGCTTAAACATAAACTACCCGAATTACACTCTCACATACACAAAATAAACAAACTTTAGTTCAGTG
>BQNB010167404.1:0-14002 GCA_026074375.1 Tanacetum coccineum
GACCCCACTATCATGAACCGTTAATTACTTTTCGGAGTAAGCGCGAATGTTGTGAATAGATCTATTTGGGATTAAACTTCCCCGCTGGTGTACCTATACTTTCTGGTAACCATACGTACTTCATTTGAATCACTATGCGGGTGTTTGGCAAAGGCACCCGTTGGGGCAACTTCTTATGATTATTGATTATCTCAAGGTCTCGGTGTCATGAGCTTAGGACAATAATACTGTTTTCTATAATAATTGTACTCATTGCAATTATTATACTTATGGGTGTATAACAACGTAACCCACTATTGAACTTGTATTCAAACTGTTTACCATAAACCTATGAATTTCACTCAACCATTGTGTTGACCTTTTTAGCATGTTTATCTCAGGTAACTAAGCATCTTATGGCACGGAGTGGCACGGACTTGAAGATGACTAAACTATTATCATTCAAACTTTATGTTTTCATGCAGATTTTGGGACCTCTCTATTTGTAAAAACTCTGATGAAATAATGAATGATAACTAAATTTTCCAAAAACGTCTCTTTACGATTCGTTTTCTATGATTATGACTGTTGTACTATGAAATAATACCCCAGATTAGCTTCCTCTGCTCTATGTCAAAAATGGGGGTATTATAGTAATCTTGTCCGTTTCTTCTCCAAATGAGTCCAAGTCACGTGTAATTCTTCCAAATGCATTCCAAATAAGAAATACCTGAAAAGGAACGATAAAGTACCTATTTTGGGCATAAATGCACAGTTTAGGGGGTTAAACGACCCCGAAAAAGTGTATAAAATGACACCTCATCAAATACCCCTACACTTGGGATTTGCTTGTCCTCAAGCAAATGGGCTTTTCTATCTAGACAATAACAATATGAGGGGTCATTTCACCTATTCTTTAAAAATATTCTACAACACAACCTTTTAGACCTCGTAATTAAAAGCACGAAAAGTATATACTAGGACCTCACATAAGTGTTTGGGATTCTCTCTTTCACTCGGGTCTATAATGAATTATAACATATGGGGGAAACGGAAAATCACACTCGTTACCTGTCATAGCATATAAATTACCATAGGCTTGGTAAAGGATCAAACCTCCACCGCTAGGTGCAAGTATTATTCATTACTATCTAAGAGGTATTTTTAAAGGGTTGTGGGGTGTAGGTGTAAGATAACATATAATGGAAACAGAAACGGATGAGATACATTTGGGTGGTGACTTTGGGTGAATTTGAGGTGGAAGGGTTAGCTAATTACTTACACGAATACACGCTGGTTTGGTTGCTAAGCCAAGACTCGGACGAAGATATACAAACTCTACATCAATCTCTTTTTTTTTTTCATTTTTTTAATAACATAATACATCACATGGGGTTTATAACACGTACCCCTACACTTGAGCTTTTACATGCTCGATATTTACAATCTAACTAATGACCCGTTTTGAGGTGGATCAAAATAACATGGAGATCATTTGACAAACATATGGGGGTATTGACTTAACTTTTCTTCCCCATTCTTCCGCGAAATAAATACTACCATGAATCCCAATCGTCCCAAAACTGTATTTACAAGGATAAGGACTTAGCAACCGTGTACTCAAATAATTAACTTGGGTTAAACACAATAATGTACTAAAAGCGAGTACATATAAGGTAGGCTAAGGCTTTTTGGGTGTAACGATTGGTTTAAGGGTGACAATGCTCTTCATTAATAGTCTGGATTAACCAGAAAATTACGAGAACCGTGAAAAAGGATAGGCTCGGAGGGTTGTACTAGGGGTATCCTGCACTAAAGGTGAGTGCATGGCAAGGGTGTGGGATAGTTATATGATCGATGTGACCATCATAACAATTACAGGTTTAAAACATGGGTTAATCCTAATGCCTCTTATCAAGCAAATCCTAATACTTACTATGCGGTCTCGGGATGCATCACAAAAACAAGTTCTAGAATTTAATATGCTACCGGTACACTCTCATAATCCTAAAATAACCGATACCAATATTCCAGAAAAGGCGACAAAACCACGCATACACATCCGTAATGACGAAATAGACACACATGATTGCTCACTCCTTAACTCGAACAAGCTAAAGGTATAATATCTAAGGGCGAACCTCACATTGTGGGGGTGGAATTTTGAGGGTTTTTGTGCTAGTCATATAAATTCCTATCCATGGGACGCTAGTAATACTCGGTTTTCGTTGGTATGTGTCGTAAAAAAATTTAAATTTTGGTAAAAATCACCCTTTTATGCTATGTTTTGATATATTACCCATCTTTTTAAGGACAAAGCAAATGGCAAATGAAAGAATAGTTTCTAAGGCTTATTTTTCCCCTACACTTAAGTTGAACATTGTCCCCAATGTTCTCTAGAAGTACCCGTTAAAACAGATAAAGGGAAAAGAAAACAAGGAAAAGAAACTAGTACTCCCCTGGTTTACTCAATAATGGAGAAGAAACATGCGATAACTGGTTAAATCGTCCTCCGAGAATCATCCAATGAAACTTCCTAAGAACTTCCAAGCTTCTTCTCATCAAATATAACCTGTAATCAAAGACAAAGACAACTATACCAAGCATAAAATGTGCGATTTACCAATATACAATATGAATTTAGGGTTCGACTTGATAGATAGGATGAGAGAATTGTTAAACTCATTAGGTTTTTTATAGGTTTATAATAGAAGAATACATATATTAAATGTTATGCAAGATTTATAAAAATAATTAAAAACTTTAAGTTTTCTGAACCTGGGCGTTTGACGCCGTCGGGGTTGTGGTGACGCCGTCATAGGTGTCGTGGTGACGGCGTCGCATGTTAATTGTGACGTCATCTCCACAGTCTGTGAAAACGAAAATTTTGTTTTTGATGAAAAATTTCATACACTTGATTCCGTAACTTAATTCCTGTATAAATAGCTATACAAAACCTGAGATTCAACAATTCAATCATATGACTCGAAATTGACGCTAATTAATCTTAAACAATTCATTTAACATGTCTGAATTTGGCTTAAAAGCCGGATAAATTCCCCTACACTTATTGTTTGCAAAATACATTTAATTGAAATTAAGACGAGGTTAAAGACAATGCAAAACATGATTACAAGATAGTTCAAACATAATAAAACAAACTATGAAGAATAAAACACACATAATATGCGGTAAAAGTAAATTGGGTTGCCTCCCAAAAAGCGCTTTTCTTTATTAATGAGTCTTGTAGCTAGACTCGAAGTCATATTACTCTTTAAGCTTGATGATACTTATGTGGTTGGTCTTGAGTTTTTCAATTGTCTCCCTATCTCTTTTGTAACTATGTCTGAGGTTCATGCAAGCCTTGTAATATCCTTTTCTTTTTTCAATGATATGCTTAAATCCCATTTTCCTAACCTTTAAGCTGTCCATGAAGAATGCTTCAAACTTATCCTTTTCTAAGGGGGATACGAGATCTAATTCTTTTGTTCTCTGGGGCATCCTAAACACGACCTCATCGTCTTTCTGTGCAAACCTAATCAATCCTAAGGACTCATCATAAGTAAGTTTAGATGTTAGTGTGAAAGGTTTTCCTAAGACAACTTCACTTAAACTACTATTAATGATGCTTCCAAAATATTCTAAAATCATAAAGTACACAACATAAATGAGGGATCCAATAAATATATGCATGTTTTTGGCTCTTCCAACGAAGTTGCAAAGCTTGTATGGTTGGTATGGGTTCCTACGTGCTTGAAAGGGGTTTTCTTTTATTTTGTTGTAGTAGGCACGAGACATGATGTTAATAGGAGATTGTAGATCTATGTATGCATGGCCCGTGTAAACAGTGTCGATTACACAAGGAATCTTTAAACTCTAAGGGTCACCCCTCCTAATCTTGGATTCTAGGGTCGAGAAAGGGGATTGAGGTTCTCTTAACAGTTCCTTATGGTAAGCTAGTTCTTTTTCTATTAGAAAACTATTTCTAAACAATTCTTCCTCAAAATTGTTTCTTTGTTATGTTCTTAATTCAAGTTCCTTGATTCTCTCCCCAGGGTAGAAAATCTCAGAGTCAGAAGATTGGTTGGTCATTTCATTAATGGTTTGGAAGAGAAGAGAATAAATAGTCTGTCTCATTGTTAATAGCTTGTTTATTCGGGCCATGAACTTAGTGTGATTAGTGTCAAGGGGTTCCTAAGGAAAGGATCCCAAGGTTGATGGTGGATTCGTATTCTCCATAGTGAAGAGTGGAATAGTAATGAAAATTTATGAACAAACACACAAAGAAAAGATAGAGTACAAGAAAGCTAATATGCGGGAATAAAATTCTCACTTGAAAGGATTCAAACGAGTAGAACTAAGCAAAACTATGATCAATATCTAACTATTCCCCAGGCGACGCCACCAAAAACTTGATGTGCGGTCATTGTAGGACTTCTACACGAGAATTTTTACAACTCCCTAGGCAGTGCACCTAATCGTTGTAGTGTAGTATGGGCAAGACTCGGGGTTTTTTATCGTTCACTCGAGGAATAGGTTGGGAAGGCTTGATCACGGTCTAACAAAGTTCTAAGGGTTGAGGGAAGATTCTTTTTGTATTTTTGCATTCTATGGAGAGCAAGTAAATTATATGTTTGAGAGATTGGTTGGTTTTAGCTAATAAACTAAATATAAATCTATGCTAGTGGTGATAACAATAAGATAAAAGATTGTGTCTATTTAATCATGCATTACTCCCTAGATTGCTTCTCTTAGTGTTGTTGCCTTGTCACCCTTGTGATGATCTGTGTAACTATTTCCTAAAGCATGAACGAATTACACGAACCCGTCATCTACTTAGTATGCCGCTAGAGCAACGCACATGCAAGGTAGTATGAAGACTATTACACGGCCCCAAGGAGTTTACTAAGTGCATGTAAAATACATTAAAAGTGGATCAACCATATTAGGGGGCAAGGTAGTATAAAGACTGTTACCCAATGGTATCCTTTCTACACAATCACGTTTCCCTAGATATATCAACAGCGATTATAGACAGAAAGCTGGTTTTCTAAGACCTAACGTGCACATCCATCACAAGAAGCAACATCACTTAGATCTACATTCTAGGTTTTATACAATCATAAATAAACATAATAATAGGTTTAGCCAGGCATGTTAAAGATAAAGCACGAATAATAGATCAAACAACACATAGACATATTGAATGATTAAGTAAACCTTACTTGATTAAAACATGAATTAGAAGAAGTACAATAGGGTTTTTAGGCCCTAAAATTGTCTCCTAAAGCTGATAAACGAACTAGGGTTCGTACCCTCTTTTTATTCAAAAGTTACACACTCAAAACCCAAAATTCGGGTTTATATATATAAGAAAATTGACACGACGGTGTCGTGTTTTAGTCGTGATGTCGTCGTAAGAAGAATCTTCTAGATCTGCGTTTGAGTCGGTACGGGCTGACGCCGTCATGAAAAATGTAACGCCGTCACTTGATGAGTTGTGACGGCGTCGTATATAGCTGGTGACGCCATCTTGAGGCTTTGTGAGCACAAATCTTCAAGAGTCTTGTTGTTGGTTCGTAATCTCGTCCGTTTCTTCTCTAAATGAGCCTAAGTCACGTGTAATTCATCCAAATGTCTTCCAAATGAGAAATACCTAAAAAGGAACGATTAAGTACCTATTTTAGGCATAAACATATGATTTTGGGGGTTAAACGACACCGAAAAAGTGTATTAAATGACACCTCATCAGAGATTGAATATTATAGGTTGCAAAATGGGTGCCAAAATGTTTTAGGTCAGTCCAGGTTGACTTGTCTTTCTTTTTTCAAACTGTTCAATTATTTAATGTTGTATAAACTTTTTTGACAATGATATAGATAATTAGTCTGTTAAGTATAAGAAAACTATATTCTTGTAGTGATAATCCTATTTTTTGAAATAAAATGATTTAGGAGGTTTTATGCATTTTGAATACACTTTGAGTGACTTTAGTTCTCCTCAGTCCGTTCAACCTTGTGTTTTTGGTTTTACTGTTATCATGCAATTAACCAACCCGTATGTGAAGATCCGTTGGTTGCTCGTTGATTATCTTTGAAAAACAACTCTGGACAATCACGGGTCAATACAACCAATCAGGCCCCTTACAAACCGTACTAAAAGTGACCATTTCAACTTGCTACCTAACCAAATTTCATTTTAATAAAGGTTCAAGTAACTAAAAGTAGTAGTTTTAAAGTTTCTCCATATAAATAAAAAAAGAAACAGTTTGAGTCACAAAAACAGGAAAGTTCATAGTTTAACTGATATCCATTTGTAAGAAGCTTAATATTCTGCTCCAAACGTAGCGCCTTCTTTGTACCATCGTCCATTCTCTTCTTCAGAACATCAAACCCTTTTTGGAAGCAGTATGTTTCTCCATGTTTCCAGCAACACTAGAGAGACCATATGCGTCGTGAGTGGGAAAGTACATAACGTCGTTTAAGCATGTCTTGTGTATTTCAACAAATTCATCAATATCTTCATCATCATGGCCCATGGCCACACGCAGAAATTTTGCCTCTTCTTTGATCATATGTTCAGCCTGTAAAATTTAAAATCAAATTATAAATTAATGGACAAGAACTAAATTTTTGTTTAGAGTTTATATTTGCATTACTTGATGTTAAGTCTAAGTTCTGAGATAGAACAACGATTATTCAATATGAGACCATTTTAAGATTTAAATAATTACCTCCTGAAGTTCATCCTTAGAAAATTCATGTATTGCAGAAACGTGAACTAACTAGCACCACCCTCCCAAACCTACAATCAAATTTGATATGGTCTTTTTATTTTAGTGATTCAGGTATGGTCTTTTTATTGTAAACATCAACATGGGAATGCACATGTAGCAAAATTATAGTAGTTATTATTAGCTTGATACAAATAAGAGGGTGTTTGGAATAGCCTACTGGAAGTGACATCAGTAATCGATTAATCAAAGCTAGTTAATATGTAAGCAACTTTACATTTACTCAACAATCAATTTTCTTATTAACAACTTATTACATCACGAGGCATGCTGAACCCGTACGTTGCACCAGGCTTGGTCTTTGAGAAAAATCATAGTGTTCCATCATAACTACGTAATGTGTTTAAGTGCTTGTCTATAAGTATTCCTATCCATAAAAACATCATATTCATTTGCACTCAGGTACTGAGTAGTTAGAAATGCTTGTGTATAAACTTCCTTTATTTCTATAGATGCCTGTTCGAAACACCCCTTGTTTCTACTTATACATTTATAGTCTACATTGGTCTCTTCATTGACCTGCACATAACACAAATATCAAAAAGCATCCAACTTTTCATAGATTACAAAATCTTGTGTTTATCAGTTATTGCAACTGGTTTGGATCAACACCCCATCATAAAGTTATGCTCATTCCACTATCATTTTTTATATTAGAAACTCATGTTGACCCAAGTCCATGTGCAAAATTCAGAAATATATTTTATGCCTAGATCATTTTAGAGACATGATTACTATGAACTTTATTGAAAATAAAACATGCAAATATCATCGAAAATATTAGTGACAACTATTTTTGTACTTAAGGTTCAAGAAAATAAAATGGGGTTGCTTCAAATGATCACTAAAATACTAAAAGATTATAAATTTGAAATACCCTTTATTCAGTTTGATGAAAAAAGTAATCTTTTTGTTATAAAGATTGTTGTGAGTGAAAAAAATGGTGATGAGATTAAAGATAATGAGAGTTTGTTATGTTCTTGACGTTTATTTGTTATCCATGTTATTTAGGTTCTTTTTTTATGTTAAAATCATAGTCAAAGACAACACATGGCTTTTAGTTGGCTCCCTAACTTTCTCCACAATCACTTCCTTTTGCTTTTCCTCTATCCTGAACATGATATATCAGAATGTTCTTTTGGCCTTCAACTCCATAAATTTTAGCTTTCATTTATCATGCACGGCCATACCACATGTCGCGTTAGCCTACAATTATAAGATTTTACTAACTATGTAAGGATTCGGCCACATAAAACATCAAAAAATTGCACATATGATCACAAAATATATAAGATTAGAAAACATTGGCTGAAAAGGGTCTGCAAATTAAGAAAAGCAAGTGAGACCTCTAAATTGTGCATTTCCACTACATTTTAACTTATGTCAGCTTTCAGCAAGTGATAGATCCACCCAAAATGGGTCATTGGGTCAAGCATCTTATGTAGTGTTAACTAACAGATCTGTGCTCTTAAGCTTCTTTTCATGACATGTAGAAGGAGTTGTGTCGTCTTTCTTTGTAACAGAGGACTCTGGTTTCTTTGCCTAAGCAAGAGCCTTATTTGGTTCATAATGATAGTCGTAAAGTTCTTCCACGGCACATATACGTTCTTTATCAAATATGCCAACCCTGTGATCTCCAGCCACCATAATAACCCTACTAAAAGACGTCAAAACTTGTATATCGCAAACCACCAAGTGGTGCATTATAATATGTATCTGAAAAAGTCTAAAACATCGAAAGAGTATGTAAAGCACCATTTGAAATTTTGGAAGTGTGTTAAAACTCAAAATTTTAAAATGCAAAGTACATTTTGTGAAATGAGCCCAATGGGTCAAAAGTTGCTTAAGGTGTATAATTAAAGCATATCACGGAAACTTGGCAAGTATTTCTAAACACGAAGACTAAAGATGATTACATATTTTTGACCTCCCCTCAATCTCCATTTCTTTTGTGTTACTATTCAAGATTATAGAAGGTGTTCATCCTGAAACAAAGATATGAAAACATGGTGAATACAAATACCATGACTGCTTAGTAACAGAAAAGTAAAACGTGGTTAGCATCATTGCAAGCATTTATCACTCTGATTGTTTAAGGGTAAAATTAAACAGATTTGAGAAATGGGTTATGAATCAAAACTGCTTATGTCACTTATCCTTAACTATATTACAATGCCTTGATCAACTAAAATAAAGACTAATAGATGGACAAAGCTAACAAGCAGTCACTTTCTGCACTCGATGCTTTTATGTTAGGGGCAACTTCAGAGTGTGTTGCTACTTGCTTGACTACCCCGCTATCAGGTAAACCTCTGAATTTTAAGTTCAAACTCTACTTCCTAATTCAAATTTGATATCAGTCATGTTACTTTTATGTAACTTTAAGAGTAAATAAAATGAAAGGGCAACCAACTTGGGTCAAAAAAATTCCTTTTTGTGTAACCAAGTTTATTTTATCAAAGTTCTACATTTAAAAGAATGACATAATGTGATTTCAATTTATAGTTGTACTATACACATGTTTGACCTCCAAAGTTAAGTTGCCTGTAATATGAAAGAAAATGTGAAATGTATACCACGAACATATGCAAGGTAATGACTGAGGCTGCGAAATCAAGCGACGATAAAGAGATGAATCAGAAGTAAAATCAAGAAAAATGGTTTCAAGGGCACCATCTTGCTAGGATTTTTCAAAGGTTGAGCCCAATCCTAAAAACCATGCTATACCTAACTGCTAAAACACATCTAAACACTATTTTTACGAATTATTTTGTATAATGGTTAGGGACCCTAACAGCTGTGTTATATATAAAGCAATCAACATTAATCACCCGTAATTATAACTTAACTTTGGTGCCATATTTCTGCAACAATGATCTGCAGATCTTCCATAACAACTGAATTTTTTTTTTTGTCTAAGGGGGGGGGGGGGAATCCCACATTTACAAACCAATGTTTATACATAAAGCAATGCTTGAACTCTTGATTATACTAAATGGTCGATATTGTTAACACATTCAGTTTGAATTGCAAAACCTAATAGTTCACTTGAAAAAGGGTAAAATTGCTTAAAAATGTACTTATTAATTGTCACTTTTTGTCATTGTATGTAAAACAATTTTTTTTTGTAATTGTATCGTTCAACTTTTACATTTGTGCTATTGTGTGTATTTTTTGACCATTCTTTACCTGACATTTTCAATTTGAGGGTAATTGGTCTTTTTACATGAAGAAATAGTCGCAGAATTCAACAATAGCACGAATTCAAAGTTGAAGCGACACAATGGAAAAAAAATATTGTCTCTCATACAATGACAAAAAGTGAAAGTATAATACATTGTTTAGCAATTAATAAAAAAAACTAACTACAAACTATTGAAGGGATAGTCTAAAACAGGGGACCACACAAAATCTTTGCTTAAAAATAATCATTGGCAAAAATATTTTTAGTATACGAATTAAAGCATTGTACCTCTTATTTTTTCTTCATTATCCAATGGTTAAGTAATTAACTGGTCAATTATTCCTGTTCACATTCATGATGTAAACTAGTGCTCATGATTATTAAGGTAGAAGTAATAGTTATATCTCTTTTAAGGGACCTACATTTATCCATGACCATAAAAAGAAATCTATGATTAATGCAAGATGACCTACACATTTATTTTTTCATGTCAATTATGCTTTTAAAGATAAATTAGCCTAAGAAAAATAACTTAAGGTAAAATAACTTTTTAAAATCATACAAAATATTTATTGAATGCATTAAGAATGAAAAGAAATAAGTGTTCATCGAATATAAGAAAATAAATGTTATAAGTTGTGTCATATAAAAGCACTTTCAAACTGTACATCCAAACACCCCTTTGGTATCTATAAAGATGGTACGTGAAGAAGGTATGTCTACACTCTTCTTTTTGTTTATTCTTATATAATAGCGTCACATTTATATATTTTTGAGAAAAATATACACATATAATGTTTTGATCACCATATTTACTTGGCTGTCTTTGCCCATAAATGAAGTGGTAGTGAACTACGTGTAGAACCCGTGGACTGCATAGCAGCTTCTAAATATGATTCTATACCATGTATCACAATATATTTTCCTTTCTTAACACCAACATTCTTGTATTTAGCAGCTACTATGTCCTTTAAATTCTTATATATGAATACTTATAGGGGTGGAATCATTTGTGTCAGCACATTTCCTATCCGGTCTATAGCGAGTCGGCCATTCCTATATATGGATACTTCAGGGGCTATTTGAACAGAAAAACAGCGTTAAAGGGTTGTTTGGGTAAATAATTTGTAAGGATGTTTGGATATAAAATTTCAGTGAATATTTAAATGCATATGTACATGAATTCAAATTATTTAAAGCTTTCATGACTATCTCATAACTGTTTGGATATAAAAAGTTTCACTAATTATTAATGAACAACAGCAACAAAAAAAAACTAAAAAACTATTTAAAGCTTTCATGACTATCTCATACCTGTTAGGCAATATTTAAATGCGTATGTACATGAATCTAAATTATTTATTGATCTTCGAACCTGCAAGATAATACATAAAATTAAAAATCTAGCTTCTCAGTCAAAAATATGCCTGCTAACGCAATTATATCTTAACTTTGGTGCCATATTTCTGCAACAATGATCTGCAAATCTTCTATTTTTGTACTATTTTCCTACATGTTGGTGTTTTTCTATATGAAATCGTGTAATTCACACATTGACCATTAGTCTGCTTAGTTTGGACTTTAAACGCCAAGCAATATATAACGATATAAGCAAACAATACACATTAATGTTTATGAAAAAAGGAATACGCTCGATACCTTTAATTCGAGTCCTCAGGTTAATAAGTAAATTTCAATAGCTGTGGTAGAGTGTCTTTATCTCCTAGCTGTTGTTACCGCGGTTTCATTTCATTGGTAGCTCTAACTATGATCTATGCACGCATTTGTTCTTCATTTACATTGGCACTAAAAAAATGGGCAGATTCTTTCTCTACCTAGAGTTATACTAAAAATAAGCCAATATGACCCATTAGCCTGTAACACATGAAAAACATTATATTTTGCCAAAAAAATCCACTCCACAAAAAATAATATACAAATAGAAGATCAGTCACCTTGAGTTCGTCATATGTTGTGTATACTAATGAAACATTTAAAAACCGAACCCATTGAATCATGAGAAGACTTCACTGCTAAAAATAAAATGATAGGAAAACAATTGTTTTTCACATATATACACTTATGCATAGAAACAAAAACGGCTACAAGTCGTTATATAAAATAAAATTGTGATGATACCTGAGTGTCACTACCATCATCACTACCACCACTGGTGCTCTCATCCTCATCCTTGTTGCTCTAATAAGCCGATAAATAAAGTGTATGAGCTTTCCTCAAATCAAATAAGCTCATAAGCTAGGAAAATAATAACATAATAATATGTCTTGTGTTTTCCAAACAATATTTATTAATGCGCCGAAAACCACATTCTCCTAACATACTCTAAGGCCAAATGATAGTTGTCACAGCAAGCTCATGGAAAGTAAACATCAATGTTGCAATATTCACCCCGTCTGTCATTCTTTTGTAACCATTTTCTCATTCTTAGGGTCCAAATTAACATGTGATTTTGGTCTCCCTACACAAAATTTCAAATTTTCGCATATAAAACATCTGGTCCATACAAAAAAAAAACAAAAAATGTCATTTATCCAAATCTTAGAAGATATTATATCAAAATCTTGAAATGACCCATCTCACTAAATCAATAAACTATAAGCTAAACAAATCAGAGTGACCCATTTCACTAAATCAATAAACTAATGAGCTAAACATATCTTAGAACACATGAGTTGTAGCAACACCATGCTAAAACATCATAATAATTGATAGTGGCATTTAATAGATTTTAAAACATAACAAAATAATGAAACAATTACCTGTTACAAAACAGGCCAAGTCTATAATTTTGTGATGGATTGCAAATCGACTCAGCAGATCAACTCTTTCTTCCAATACCTCATTCTGCAAAAAAAACTCAGAATCATAAGAACGATTTACCACAACAAAACCCTTTAATTTCAAAACCTACATAATTAAACACATTTAAAAACCCCAATTCAATATTCCAAATTGAAGAAATACTAAAATTGGTTACACATCTCACATGTCATTTAAAGGACAAATTCTATATGTTATTTGTAACCCCTTTGTAACTCTTGTGTAGACATGAGGAGGCGCTGATGATGTACATTAAAGGATTGTAACTCCTGGGAACATATGAAGAGTCGATGATGATGATTTGCAACTCGTAACTCTTGTAATGAAGAGGCTACGATGATGAATGAGGGCAAATAGAAATGCGTGGGTGTTTATGGGCTTTAATGTGATTGAGCCATAAATACTACAAATTTAATATAATATACTGAATCTTTATATAGATAAAGATTCATAATCCCTTTTACCAAACACCAAACAATGAATATTGTGGATTGTGCACCCTTAAATGCACATCTAGACATAGTAAGTATCCAATAAATTCATCAATTATGCATTTATCAGCAGGCTTCACAAGGATTAGGAAAATCCATTTTCACGTCTTATTACTACTATTTAAAATTGTAATTCTATTATTAAGTAATTTTCAGTTTACTTCAAAATCTAACCAAAAACTAACAAAATTGTTGGCTATAAAACACATATGTATCCTTCAGTTAATTTAACGTTGCTTCTTTGAATTGACTTAGGATGATTTGGTAAATGTGATTTACGAAATCTTTAACTAGATAAATACATGGCATCACATACGGTCATTAAGGCACGATGATTGAGTCACAAAACCATTTATTCACAATGTGTTACTATAGGGACTAATATGAAACAAATAATATAATGAAGAAATATATATGACATGATGATAAAGATTGATTCTTACTTCGTCAAGCGTTCTATATCCAAAGAATACATAAAAGAGTTCATTAATCTGTATCGAAGCACCATCTAGACGTGGCACAGGTGTAGGCGCCATCTCTTCCCATTTTGTTTCTGGTGCAGGCAAATCAGCAAAAGTTCCTGATAGTATCCTCTTAGGAATGTTATCTTTCAACTCAGTAATCTAAACGTAATAAAAATTAATAAATTAACATAATACAAGGTTTAATGAACTAGTACACTCATATCAACAGCATTACCATTTACCAACAATG
>BQNB010167405.1:0-14002 GCA_026074375.1 Tanacetum coccineum
GTCATTCTAAAATTTATTAAATATATGGTTTATACTAGGTAAATGTACTCAGAAACTTTTTAGGGCAGAATTGTTATTTATTATTTCATGAAAGCAAAGTACAAATCTTCATTAATTTCCTTGTAAGCTGGGATACATTGTTATAGCAAGTTTGGCTATCTTGCTTACAGGCCTAGGCGGGCTAGAATTTTCTGAATTTGTTCATGATCCTCAACACGTCTGCTCTCGGTATCAACTACCCTTATCTGCAATATTGCGATCTCACTCTCTGCAGCTGCGAGAGAGTCCTACAATTCGGAGATCAGGAGATCTTTGTCCTCGGTGTCTGCATAAAGTGTGTCAATCTCTACTTCCAGGTCCTCTAGTCTGGCCATTACATCTTCTGGGTTGAGTTCTGATGTCTCGGATGTTGGTTTACCGTCAGAGAAGGTAATGACATCTGGAAAGAATGGCGATGATGGTGATCTACTTCTTTTTCGAGATGGCCCCGGCGCTTGTGATATTAGTGCAGGAACACTGAGGTTATTTATTTCTTGGGAGTGTTCACGCCCTATAGCAGGGGTTAAAGTTAGTTCCCGTTCAGGTATTTGGATTGCCTAAGAGGTTAGCGAGTCAAGTCTTCTTGGAAGGGAATGTCTCGTGGCGGCTTCCTGTTCCGGGGGGTTGTCAGGTATGTTGTTGGAAAGTGATTGAGACATTTCTCGAATACGCCCTGCATACGACAAAGTAGGGTTTCTTCTTCTTATATTCCATATTTGGGTAAAGATTTACTTATGAGTGCCATCTATTTTTAAGATAAGGTGTATTGCACGCTTTGAATGGTTAGGCATACTATGTCTCGAGGATATGTCTAGGAGTGTTGGATTTAAGCATTGGTATGTTTCTTGTTCGTTTGGAAATTCATTCGCAATTATTAGTGGTATCCTTAAGTTAAGACCTAAGCCGATGACCAGATAGTGTGGTAGGCTTCCGGACAATAGGTGTATATCCATGGAGTTCATATCATTCTCGGCTCAAGGGCTGGTGTAAACCTTTATGTCTTAAATTTCTTTCCGTAGTTTGTGACTGCTAATTGCGACTATTGTATTTTACTTTTACCGGGCGTGTTTTCTCATTATGAGTTTGTTGTTCACGTTCCCCGATGATATGACATTCACCAATTATTGGTGCATTCAAGCGGCACATGCTTTTTGGTAGGTTTTTATATACTTTGAAATACTTTCAAGGGTATGCCGACATAGTAGATAGTAGTATAGGTATTTTACAACAGTTGCTATAAAGATTCCTTGTGTAATGGGGTAACGAGTGGGTGATTAGCAAGGCATCCCGAATTGCTTATGTAAGTAACCCTTAAAAATGAGATAGTACGGATGTAATTACTAACAACGTTCATAATATTATTGTTAGCCTTAATTTTATATAAGTCGAACAAGAATGTTATCGGTCTTATTAGTCATAATTAGTCTTGTTAAGTAATAGGCTAGTCGGGTTCAACGGGCTTGGATTGTAATCTAATATTGTCCATGTTTCGGGCTCAAAGCCCAAGAAAAGCCAAGCCCGGCCCAAGTTAGAAAGCCCATAAGCCACTCATGGCTCAAGGGTATAAATAGAACCCTCTCCACACATGGAGAGGGTGTTGGTTGCCATTTTTCTCATTTGAGTGTATGTGTAAACCTTCCACCTCTTTATTTCTCTCTAATAATCTTTCACTTTCCTTATCTCTTTTCTATCTTTGTTTGCTTATTGGTATAGCTTATGTTGTGTATGGATTAAATCTTTTGGGATAACATTTGGTATCATTCGCCACGGGTGGGTATAGTGTTTGTGGTTTCGTTGCTTATTGAGCTTATTGATTCGGCTTATTATAGTTTTTTTTAATATTTCGTTAGTTTTCATTTTTATAATCACTCGGCATAACTTTTTCTTTAATCACACGTTTTTTTGTCTTGTTTAAATCTTGATTGGGTCTACTGTTTAGTTCCATTTTATTTTTTAGTGGGTTTCATTTGATTGGGCCTACTCGTGATTTATAACTATTGCAAAAAGCCAACAATATTACGTGATAATATTGCATCATCTTTACTGTTTATTTTGCTATCTTGTTAATTTTGGCAATTGTGCTACTGTTGTGTTTCTCTACTCGTGGTGTTTCTTAGCTTACTTTGAAACACAAAGTCGTATTTTGTTACAACCGATCTAGTGACTTTCAAGAGACCATCAAACTAGTGAAACCACCAAACTAGTTTCTTCAAGATTGGACCGAACGAGTGTAAGATTGCAAGGATCGAACGAGTGACATCAACAAAGATCGAACGAGCAACATTCAAAGAGGATCGAACGAGTGACATCAACAAAGATCGAACGAGCAACATTCAAAGAGGATCGAACGAGTGACATCAACAAGGACCGAACGAGTTCTTTTCTATAGGACCGAACGAGTGATAATCGTCTTGGACCGAACGAGTTTTTTGTCTAGCTTGTACCGAACTACATCACGAACGTGAACAAAAACTTAAACGTTTTAACAAATTTTCGGTTTTCGGTTTCGAGTGACGTTAAACGACGGGACTTGAGAATTATATCATCGTGTTCGTGTCGTCGTTTCGATCAGCGTGGTATATTTATTTTCTACCGACGATAATCGTACAACTCCGCGGGAATAAATTCACACTCGTTACTTTTTTTTATAAGTTTCAATCGAAGAAGAGAAACTAAATTGGAGGGAAATTAATGCATTAATTATCAAGTTTGGAAAGTTGGCACATGCAGCCCCTCATCTTCAACATCATTTTCAAAGTTCGTCCTTGTTTGTTTTAAAACCCTTTTTGTTAACTTAGGCTTACACCGTTCATCGTTTTAGCTCACAAATCGTTATCAAAAGTTCAAGTTCTTCAACAACAACAATGATTTCACCGACAATAATTCTATTTTTACGGTTGTTCTTGATTTAGTAAAATCCCGCGAAATACTCTTGTATTTTCTCGGTTTAGTCAAGACTTGTAAAATCCCATAAAATATTTTTCCACAACAACAACAATCACTTTACCTGCTTAAGATCTTACAAATCAGTTTCACTTCAATTCACGGTAAAATGGAAACGAAATATAATTTATCTTCGTGTTCTAATTCGGAAGAACAACAAATGCAACAAATTCAAGACAAAGCAAAAGAAAGTTGCATGGTATCTTGAACAACAATTACTCCATTGTTACACAAACGTTCTTCTTGGATTTAGTAAAAATCCCGCGAAAAGTGGTGGCCGCATTCTTTTCCCTTGTTTAAATCCAAGACTTGTAAAATCCCGTGAACGTTAATTGATTTCAATCCACAACAACAATCACTTTACCTACTTAAGATCCGATATCCATTCACAACTTCATCAAAATGTCAAATTCAAATACCAATTTGCAACCTCAAACATCAAGTGTTCTTCAAAATGACACAGCTTCTTTGTGTTCGACTTCTAAAGTTCAAGAGAAGACACAACTTTCAAGAATTAAATGCATGAACAGTCTTCGAGCAATTCAGTCACAACTCAAGTTTCTCATAGAAACTTTACAAGATTTTGGTAACATGCCTATCTTCAAGAGAACATTCTCTCAAGACTTGGATTTACTAGAAAATCATCTTACCAAAGAAATAATTTCTCAAACTGATTGTAAGACTACTTTGACAAGAAACTCAGAACAAACGTTTGAAAATCTTTCAATTCAGAAATCAAAGAGCGCGTATCACAGAATTATACAAGATATGAATGCTGCAAAAATCATTTACGATGCAATGATCTTTAACATGGGATTCCGCTCAAAATACTTACTTGAGTTAATTCTTCATCAACAATAACTCCACAATTGTTGAAACAAAAGAAGTATTGATGCAAACGAAAGAAGATCATTCAATCCAATTCCAGTATTGGAATGTTGATTCATTGAATAGTGTTAATTTAGCTTCAAACAAAACTCTTTGTTCTAAAAAAAAACATAGTTCAGCAGACTTGCACCAAGCAAATCAGTAAAGGAATGCAGCTTGAATTCTGAAACACAAGAGTATCCAGAGCAATCAATACAAGATGTCAAAAGCAAAAGAAAGATGCATGACATATTTCTGATCTCTTCATTCCACATTAAAGGAGCCTTCAAGATCTTTCAAAAGATGACCATTAAAAGGCAACACGCATGCGAACATGGAATCAAACGGGCCATTCATGTCACTCTTTGGGTCATAGATGTTGATACTTTCACAAGTACAATGTTTCTCAACGTAGATCAACTACAAAAGCAACTTGACAAAGATGAATTTCAAGAAGATGGATCAATGACAAAAGCCTTTGGGTTAAACAAAACCCCCCCATTTTCCAAAAGTTTCCATCGATTCAAAGTTTTACATTGATTATGACAGTCAAATGACAGACACGTAAACTTTGTTGAATACCTGCAATCGAGGTTCAAACACTTCAGAGATACACTACTCCAACAACCGGGTAATGTAATAAGTCCGTTGCTGAAAGAAACACGTTATCAAAGACAGTATGAAGAAAGGGTTAATAAAAGAAACAGGTGCAGACGAAAGAGAGATGATTGATACGGGTACAGCATTGGAATGACTGATTTGGTTTAACACAAAAGCATTAGGACAGACTCAATAGTGCAAGATGACACAGTAGGTCAGGGAATGATACAGATGCTGATGATGCAGATATCAGACCCATTTATGACGAAGAGCCAATGGTTGAGGTACAATTGACTGCTGAATGTAATATCTTTGCTATAGGACAACAGCATACTGAGCAACCTAAAATCATTAATGAAGGTAGGGTTGACCAGTATCTGAAACATTCAAGTTATAAGTCCCTAGCTTGATTCATCACCTGATAACCAGAAAACTGACTACTCAAAACAGTCACTCGAGTCTGAAAATATTTTGCTTCCAAAAAGACAGTTGCCCCAATTTCACAACGATTTTTCAAGAATGGAAGCACATTGCATTGCTCTCGAACTTAAATATCAAAATCAATCTTTAAAATCAGGGCAACATGGTCAAATTTTGAATGAAACAAGTAATAGCCAAGAAATTGAAAAGAAATTGAATGTAACAATGAAACAATTGAACATCGAATTAGAACATAGCGGTGCTACATTACGAAAGGAAATGAGACTTTGAAACAGCATTTACAAAGATTTGTATGATTCTATTAAAATCACGAATCTAAACTACATAACAACAACTTCTTTGCTTGCTAATAATGCTGATTTAAAAGCTCAGATTCAGGAAAAGGTTTTTGCAATTGCTGCTTTAAAAAATGAATTAAGGAAGTTAAAAGGAAATAGTGTAGATACTAAGTTTGACAAAACATCAGTCTTGGGGAAACCGGTGTTACCATCACTAAGAAACCAATCAGTTGTTAGACAACCGAATGCGTTTAAATCTGAAAGGGCTCAAATGTCAAAACAACGGTTTGTTTGCCTTCCGCCAGTTTTTGATGTGAAATAAGAAATTTGTCAAAACCAGTCAGCAACATTATTTAACCTAAGAAAACAAATCGCCTTTGCAAAACCTGATCACGTGATTGCATCTAGCTCATCTAGGAATAGTTCTAAGAACATGCCAAGATTTAGTTCAAATGACATGGTTCATAATCACTATCTAGATGAAGCTAGGAAAAAGACACAAGAAAGAGATAGGAACTCAAAAACTAGTGTGATGCCTTCTGCTAGATTTCAAAGCACTGCTGATGGTAGCAAACCAAAACTATGAGCACAACAATCAAACATCTAGGAAGTTTGCCCCCCCCCCCCCCCCCCCCCCTGTACTAAGAGACTCGCATTACGATAACGTTGTGCCCAAAGCAGATCACTCTAAGAGTTCTAGTTCTTTTTTAGATTCTAAAAAAACATGTTTGTTCTACATGTCATAATGTGTCTTTAATGCAAATCATGATGCTTGTATAACAAAACTCATGAAGGAAGTAAATTCACATGCTAAGATTCAATCCCATAAGACCAGAAACAGTAACAAACCCGTAGATCAAAAGAGTCATACTCAGAAACCTGGTAGGCAGATCTTTACAGGACATAGGTTTTCTCCTAATAAGACTTCCGCTGTGTATGAGAAAACATCTCCTAGATCTGATCTTAGGGAAACCCACGGGTAAAATTTTCAAATCTGTTGGTCTTAGGTGGATTTCTACAGGAAAGTTATTCGACTCTTCACTAGCTAGGTTGAACAGTGAACCCCAAAAAGGGTTTTCAAATAGATTATCAACTAAACCAATATGAAATCGAACAAACTCATTGATGTCAGTGCAGATACTCTTAACTTAAGTGCCGGTACATCTTTCAATCCTAAAAAGGAAGGACTCAGAGTTTGGTTGCTGAAAAGACTGATATCTGAGAAACCAGGGCTTCAAGGAATTTTCATCTGATGCATAATAATGATGTTTGTTCATAACAGTTCAGGCCTCGATCCTCAATGTCAAATGACGTTTGAACAAAACGGTTCAATCTCGCGACCACAGTGTCAACAGAAGTTCATCAAGCCACTTGAGACAGTAACAACGTCAAATGAGCTGGATTTGCTATTCGGTCCTTTGTTCGACGAATATCTTCAATGGAGAAAATCAAGTTGTTTTAAAGTCTTCCGCTGTCACGTACTACTGATGCATCAAATAAACGTCAACAACAACCTGATTCAACTTCATCCACTTCAACTCTAGCTACAACTGTCACTGCTAATGGAAACTTCGATTTGTAAATATTTTTATTCTCTCTTTATTTTTATTTATAAAAAATTTTTGAAAAAGAAAATAGAAAAATATAAAACCTAGAAAAACAAAATATAAAATCAGAAAAATTTCAAAAAATACCAAAAAGAATCTTCTCGACATGTCTCTTGGAATCGGAGTAACAATTACGGACCTAGAAAATTGTTTGATTAACAAAATCGACACGGGCGTGTAAATGAAGTTCGAGTGAGAGTTTCAAATGCTTTCAAAACATGTCATTTCTAAAATTTTCTCTATGACTTATGTACATTTCAGTGCATAACTCGGTCCCGAATGTAAAAGGGAAGTGTACGCCTCAGTGCGCTTACTCTAAAATAGAAGAGAAGTCTTCTATCATGTTTTTAAAATCGTTGATACACAATTTTTCAGAAAAAAAGAACTTAAATGACAAAATTGGTCTCTACAATATAATATTGTGTTCTTTATTCCATCAAAGTGGTATTTGTTAAAAACTGTGTTTTCAACACCCTCCCCCTTCCTCGAATAATTGTTCTGATGGGGAACTTTTTAAAACAAATGTCGTTAATTGTTGGGGGGTACATTCACATAAATGTCAAATTTATGTATTCAAACACAATTTTGTGAAATATAAAATGTGGAAACTTAAAATTCAATTATTCATATACATTGATCACTAAGGCTCTCCATCTCCGTCTTCAACATTTTGTGGAGTCGATATCAATTTTTCATTCCAAAGTCAAGTATTAATATAAATGTATCCCACATAAACTTTGAAGGGGAGCAATCGGAAAATGAATTCATGCAATAATCGAAGTATATTTTTTCCTCCCCATGGAATTTTTCATGGTCAAATTTTAATCAATTGGTATTATCAAATACTAGTGTTTTTATTATTTTAAATAAGGGGAGATAATGTGATTAAAATATGATATAGAAAAGAATGTGATATATTAAGACTCTAAGAGGTGGGGAACTCCTTTTCTTCAGTGCTAAACATTTCGAATCTCGAAGCACATGTGTAGGGGGAGTATTTGAAAATAACAATGTCAGAAAATGGTTTATGGTTCGATCTCATACCCAACAACCTATTAATTTCATGACGATTCTGAAGTCATAAGGTGGTTAGGTTAGGAATAAGTCCTACGATCCAACCAGAAACCGAGGGATCAAACCCAAGGGAAATCACTCCAAAGTTAGAAATAGCAGTCCTATAAGGTATGATTGGAGAAGATTGTATAAGAGAAAAAATGCAGACTAAGATTGAGCTAACACTGGAACAATCACCATCACAAGGTGTTAGTAATGACTTCTTGGTAAGCATTGAAGGGGTTGAAGAATGAAAAAGAAATGTATGGATAAAGGGTGAAAAGAAATAAGCCCTTGATATTGGCTAAAATATACATATTTTATACCCCGAAAAACACCACAAAAGGACTAAAAACACTAAAATATAGATAATTATGATGCAAATATGTTTGTATTGTGTTTTTATGTCTTACAGGTAAAAAGGATTGAAAACGAAGCCAAAAACGGTAATTTTTCCGGTTTACTTTCGAACGACGATTTCACTTTTATTATCGAAGGTCCAAACAAGTCGTGAAAATTCCTCGATCACACCATTGGAAAGAGCACGAAAAAACGAGTCCGACGGTACCGGCCTTTCATATTTTAAACTTTTTATTATGAACCTTTTTTGTCCCTGTTTGAACCTTTCATATTAAATTGACTTGGACCAAATTCAAAAAGGGTCTAATATATAATTTTGCATATATATTAAAGAGGGTATGCCCAGCTCAGCTGGTAACTCCTCCACCTCTTAAACAAGAGGTCCCGAGTTCGATTCTCGGGTGAGGGATTTATTCTCTCTCGACCCGACCCGACCCTCGACCCGACCCGGACCCGTACTCGACCCGATCCAGACCCGGCCCAAGACCCCGACTCGACACCTCGGCCCAAACCCCGAGCCGCTATCCCCATTTACCCGGTCCGAACCCTGTATTGACTCAACCTCGACCACCGTTGACCGTGGTTGACCGGTGGCCCGGCGGTGGTCAACGGTGGTCCGCCACCGTTGACCGTCGTTGACCGCCGCCGTTGACCGGTGGTCCGGCGATGCTCCGGCGGTGTTGACTGCCGTTGACCGTCGTTGACCACCGTTGACCGTAGGTCCGGCGGCGGTTGACCGGCGGGGGTGAACAGTGAAAATGCCACGTGGCACCACTTAGGTGGTGACACGTGGCCATCTAATGATTGGTGTCAGACTGTGCAGGTGGCAGGTACGAGGTACTGTAGCGTCAGTACGAGGTACTGTAGCAGGTGGCGGCTGGACCAATAAGAAGGTGACACGTGGCACTGGCGTGTGGTCAGTTACGAGGAACTTGTATTCGTCATGCGTGTGCAATAATGAGCGGTTGGATGGAGTTGCAAAATGACCAAATTACCCCTAGATCTAGTAATATCATTGGTTGAGTACTTGAAAAGACGAAAATGCCCTCACTTACTTGGTGCTATAAATACAAGGCACGCAGCAGCTGAGAGGGTGTTAGATTTTTAGTAGAGATTTTAGTGTGTGTTTTTTTTAGTTTATTTTTAGTTGTAGAGTTAGGAGTAGAATAATTAGTTTATTTTGGGCTTATTGTAAAAGCTTATTAAAGCTTATTGGATCTAGCTTATTGTAACTTTTGGAGTTTATTAATGAAGTGGGGCTTTTTATTAAAGGTTTGTTTTGTTAATGTTTTTATTTTATTGCTTATTTCTCATGCTTATTTTCTACTCATTTTCTTTTTGCTTATTTCTAAATAAGCTCATGCTTATAGCTTATTTTTGGATCCGATCTCTTAAGCTTATATTCTAAGTAAGCTATCTTCACTGCTTATTTAGACTAGCTTATTTTATATTGTTATTTGATTTAGAGCTTTTCGAGTGTGCCTTATTTTTAGCTTAATCTTCGAGTGCTTATTTTTCTAACTTATTATTTTTAGATCTAATCCTTATAATATCCGGTCTCTCGTTCACTTTGATTGAACACCTTAGTTTCAGGGTGGATAGATCTAAAAAAATGGATCTTAATAGTTCACTACTTATTATAGCATAAATTTTTAGTTTTTAAATTCTAGCTTATTTTTCTGAGATCTCATCCTTAAATTACCCGAGCCGGAGTGCACTCGATTTGAACACCTTAGTTTCGGGTGGAATATAGATCTACAATTTTTCATCTTTTTATTTAGCTTATTTTTGTTCTAACTTTTCATGTCCTTATTTCTATTCCATACCTTCTACAGCTAAGGAGGCCGAGCTTAAGGTCTTATAAGGTTAATTAATTAGATAAGGTTTTGATCTTTAAAGTTATTTTATAAAAATAAATTCTTGGATAAAGTTGACACCTTTATTAGCTAATTAGTAAAGAAAAGCATTTAATGTCATAAACTCGTTTTGATTTAATTAAGTTTGTAAGATACGGGTGGTTTTATATCATTGGCGGTTCTTCATTCTCAATTCGGTTACGCCTTTTTTCCTTTTTAATACAGTAGTTTAGAATTATTTAGCTTAAAATGTATATGTTTGATCACATTGAATGTTGCTAGATTTTATTTATTATGATTAGAGAGTAAGTTTCCCTAGTGTTTGCTAAGTGATTAGTGATTTGTGAATATAGGTGCGGTTTAAAAAAAGTTTAAAAATTAATAGTCATTAAGAATTTTTCAAATTTAAATAACCGTCATTTATTTTTAATATGCAATTTACTTACTTGTCATTTAAATACTTTTTACTTATTTAACTTTACTTGTCAATTTAAATTTCTTTAAACTTTTTACGAATGATTTAATTTTGATAAACATTAAACCCGCAACATTAATTGAACTTTCACGTCACTTAGCAAGCATTTTTTCTTCATTCATTTCCTTTAGATCAATCTTAGTAATAAATCTTGTATTTTTTAATCTTAAAATAAATATAAGTTTTAAAATATAGTTATTAAAATTTCAAAAGTTTTGTAGTTTCCATATTATAGCATTTCCTCTTATGAAATTTAGAAAACCAATCCTAAAATTTACGTGATAATCAAGCTCGATTCCCAACATTCTCTTGAATTTCCATTCACTTCTCGCCGAGGAAACGACCCGGAAGGTTTTTGATAATTTCTTTGGTTAAAAGCGATTTTCTAGAACCCGACGGAAAATACTATACTATACTATTATTGGCCTATCCTTATTATTACGTATTTTATATAATATTATATATATTAGTATACGTGTAGTTCGGACGTGATCAATTTTTGCACCTTAGGCAGAAACCGGGTCAATACATAATCTATCAAAATCACAATGATGGATTGTTATATTGAAGAAATCGTCATGGAACCAGTGATGCAATGCACAAACGCGGACCATCCAAACGTGAACTATACCGAAAAACAAACTCCCCACCCATCCCATTCGTGTTTCTCTCAAAATGAAACTGTTCTCATTTGTCACAGAGATACAACACGTTATCTATTGACATCTCACCTCCGAGTTGTATTGATATTGAATAGGTGAATTCCTGCTCCATGCCACCGATTAACTAAAACAAAAAGTGCACAAATCGAGTCTAGAGCCAAGAAGAGATCAAAGTATAAAACTCAAATAGACACCATATCAAAATACACCGATGAACATCCCATTAAAGTTCACAATGATGAAACAAATAGTCCTACGCATTAATCCTTGAGATCTTGGCCAGAACATCTGAGTGATACTAATATTCACAGTGAATGCTGGGAAAACCTGCTTGAGCCAACACAAACAATCTCTTGGTAGGTGACTTGCAAGATTCTATATGAATCGAGCTTGTGATAACTGGATATCAATTTTGGTCCAGTAAATGAATTGACGACTTAATCAGAAAGATAGTAACTATCTGATTCACTCTTATCGTGTTGTCTGCTTTGAGACGTTCCGGTAATGAGAACTAGCAAGCATGGTGAATCTAATACATCTGTGTTAGAAGATCCTACGCTTTGAGCTGGAAACCCTGTCAAGGAGATTCTTTGAATCTACCTGATCACAGGTATAGTATTTATACTATAAAATGGGAAACCGGAGGTTAATGCAACCGAAGTCAAGATGAATGACAAAGCCATATTCATCTTTTATTGCTAACTGTCTTATTTCAGGTTTAGACGACGGTGTTGCAGCCTCATTCCAGCGAAGTCGGATTCATAAACCACATGCTCATACTCAAGCTTTCAAAGTCAATCGTTCAACATCAAGATAGTTGATTCTAATCTTCCCCACCATCAAAGAGCCGCAAAGTCAAATAAAGAATCATCAATTGGGGAGATTGTTAGACTTATAATCACATATGTCAAACAAGAATGTATCAAGTATGAGCATGTTGGTCAAGAGCACAAGTTGATCAAGAAAGTCAAATCAAGATGATTCAAGTCAAGGAGATGATGCAAGATAACGATCTCAAGAACTCAAAGTCAAAAGATAAAGGCTCAAGATCAAGATCACAAAGCATGAATGAACAAAGCCATTACAAACAAGACAAGACCAAAACAAGGCAAAGCATAAACGTCAAAAGTCATATCTTCAACGTCATCGGTAGTACGGAGGAGTTTGAAGAAAGAGACCTCAACATTGGGGGAGATTGTTAGCCTTAATTTTATATAAGTCGAACAAGAATGTTATCGGTCTTATTAGTCATAATTAGTCTTGTTAAGTAATAGGCTAGTCGGGTTCAACGGGCTTGGATTGTAATCTAATATTGTCCATGTTTCGGGCTCAAAGCCCAAGAAAAGCCAAGCCCGACCCAAGTTAGAAAGCCCACATGCCACTCATGGCTCAAGGGTATAAATAGAACCCTCTCCACACATGGAGAGGGTGTTGGTTACCATTTGCATAGTTTGTGTGTGTGTGTAATCTTCCACCTCTCTAGTTTCTCTCTAATAAATCTTTCAACTTTTCTCTTATCTCTTTTCTACCTTATTTGCTTATTGGTATAGCTTATTGTTGTGAAATGGACTAAGCTTTTGGGATAACAGGTGGGTTTTTTAATGTCACGGTGTTGGTAATGGAAAGTATGTTGAATAAGTTGCAATATGATATTGATGGTAAAGATGATAAGGTTGCTATGTTGAGAAAAGAGTTGGGGGAGATTGAGGAGGTTAATAGGAAGTTGTCGGTTAAGTTGTCGAAGATATTGAAACCGCCGAATGGCTTTTTGCCGACTGTTAGGGTGTTTGATTCTATGTTGAGAGATGCGTGTAGGTGTTCGCATCGGTTTACCAATGTTTTGATCCAGTTTTGATCCACCGGTCGAGACCTTTCAAGTGGAAAAGGGGGTTGACTTTTCAATGATTTACATGGAAGATGTAACAAGAAAAGATGCATATTATGATAAGGGTGTATCAAAGGTGGGATTTACGATCGTACCCGGGTTCAAAATTAGAAGAGCTATAGTACAATCTCAAGTCTATCTAATTGGATCAAAGCACAAAGAATAGTAATATTATTATGAATATTAGAATTTAAAAACCATTTATATACACTAGGTTCATTATTTATATTTAACTCTGTTTGTGTATGTTCTATTTTTGAACCCATTCTTATTCTTGTAATTTGTTCATAGAAGTTATATGATTTTGCAAATATGATATATAAGAATGTAAGGCTTTTGCGAACTCTTGTTATTTTATGTGCTCACAAAAATCTGGGTTTGTATGAATCTGAATGGTTTAAAAAAAATCTGGGTTTGTCAAGATGACCGACGACGATGGGAGTGGTGGATGGTGGTGAGATGAAGATGAAGATGTGATAAATAAATAAATATAAAAAAAAGAAAAGTGTTACATAAATGGTCCCTGAGGGTATGTTAGTCATTTGGCCCTGCCATTAATGTTGAATTGGATGTAAAAAAGGTCAAAAGACCAGTCAACTTCTTTTCGTCAATCACAAAGACGTCTGGTGTAATTATTGACTTTTTAGGACGAGACATGCAATTTGGCCATAACCACAAGGACCAAACATGTAATTAACTCATATTAAAACACCTTTTGGTACCACCACCCTTGAACTATCTGTGTATTTTACTCGAATTTTATTATCACTATCCTCACTCTTCATCTCCGTAGGCATGGAGGTCTCCCTCTTCACACCGCCACCACCACCACCACCACCCACCCCAAACCGCCAGCGGAAACCCATCATCCGCTGCAACTCCACCAACCCCAAAAAGCCCGTCGGCTTCATTGACTACAACAAAGGAGAAAAAGAA
>BQNB010167406.1:3993-14002 GCA_026074375.1 Tanacetum coccineum
AGATGTTCAAACTAATATGTATAACGTCCCTGTAACTCCTGAAAGAAATTCTTGTATCATTTAAAATGAGCAGGTTTGGCTTTGGATAAAGATAGAAGTCGGTTTGTTTTTGATAAATTGGTGTTGGGTGATCTTGATGATGGTGTAGTTTTAGTATCAGTTATCGTCAATTCTTGGAATTTCTCAGTATCCGAAGATACAAGATCAGTATGAATCCTAGGAGATCTAATTGGTGTAGGGAATTGTGTACTCCTAGACTCCTTTACAATCTTCCCTTTCTCCTTTAGCTTTAATTCATATACTTCATCAGTTATTTCCTCCTCATCTTCATTAACATTTACAGGTATGACAACATTAGTAATTTCCACCTCTTCATCATTAGTGATCTCCACCTCTGGACTTTCCTTATCACTCATGGGCTCTAGCCTAGTGCCGAGAATATTTGGTTCATCATTCCTAGGGTGTAAACTATCATCAATAACATTCTCTAATCCTTCCATCATCTTTTCAATCTCTTCAGACGCCAAGTACTTGTTGACCAGTTCTACATTTTCTCTAGCTTCTTGCTCTTCTCAACTTTTTTGCTCAGCAAGACTTACTTGTAATGTATCTTGTAAAATCATTTTATCTGCTTTATCAACAGTTGGCATTAGAGCTGGTGGAGTAAGACGTGTGGATCTCCTTTCAAGAAGACAAAAACAAATCACAGTTGGAGCACTTGACTCTGCTGTATCCATTTTAGGGTTAGGTGACCTAGGGGCGCTAGGTGTCCTATGCGTTCCTTGGGTAGACTCAGTCGGTTGTGACTGGGTCAAAGGAACATCTATCCCAAACACCCCCCACATACATCCGATAATGCTCCGTGTGCTTTATTTCTTCTGAAATCATCCAAGTTGGAATCGTCATTCCAACTTTGTCTTTATATCTTCCTGAATTAAAGATATTTTTCATTATATCATCATATTTCAGATTGTGATATATGTCTCTAGCATGCCTTGAGATCTCTGGAAAATTAGTCATGTAATGACTAATGATGATCTTAGTAAATCTAGGATAAGGAATCGAAGATGTTAGATGATGAAGAGAAAAATAAAGTCCTTCCCATAGTAGCTCCGCACAATCAACATGAATGTTATTGATAAAGCAATACATCATTTGCATTATCTGCAAGTGTTGATCCCATCGCATTACGCGTGTTGTCAAGCATTTGGGAAAATATCTTGCACAACGATTAGCCAAGGCTACAGAAAACCAGATGTCTTAAGCATGATGATGTCTTAGCTCCATGTAAATCCCAATGCACTTTTTTAGAATGAACCATGTTTAAAAATGATGCGTAGGCACAAAACTATCGTGATTGTTGTCAATTGCTTGTGTATGGTGAAAGATTATTCTGAAGTCATCCAGGGTAAGAGAAAGCCTCTTCTTGTCAAACCATGCATAAACGTGATTCTAAGCTTGATCCTCTTCCTTAAGTATGCCAAAATTGTGCCATATAGATCCATGGTACTGATGAAGAAGCGGCAATGCTAAATCGTAATGGATGATTCTTGATGATATTCGATACAAAGTTTGAGGTGTGTACATTGCACGTTAATACACAAATCAATTCTTCTAGTTAGCATCCATAAAGATCATATCTTACTAAAATTAATTTGGTCGGACACAGTACGTCTGGATGAACACAGCTGCATGTTGTTATGTTTGTACATGATGATTTACTAAATGAATGAAATGGAGATGTTATGGTAACACACAATACATTTGACATTTTTTATGTCTTTTGTCCACAATTCTGTTTATATTATGTTCAAGCAATTCTTTTTCGAACATATTTTTGATCAGTTTGTTTCTCATGTGCTCGTACTTGCTTTTTCTAGCACATGAGATACGATTTATTCGAATTTTTCTTTTGATTTATCATTTTTATGTGTTTTGGCAATTCTTTTTTGAACACACTTTTGATTTGCTTTTTCGCGTATGGATTTAACTCTCTCTGTCTGTTTTAAAATATCCTCGCAAGAAATTCTTTTCGACATGATACTCGTTCAAGAAAGATGAAGATTTCTCTTTTTGATTTTAATCAAGACTCTTTTATGAAAAATTATAGAGAGATCATACATCTTCTTAAAACCATTTTTATGAAAGAGTACCATTTTGACAATAACAGATTTTGAGAACTTTTTTAGAAATATTTAGACATAAACTTTTTGTAAAAGGATAACATAGAATCATTCAATCACAAATCCACAACTAAATGGTCACTAAGTCACTCACTCCTCATTCTTGTTCATTGCATAACGGCCAAAACCAGACATGACTTAGACCACTTATATCAATATTAAGACTTGGATTTTCAGATTCAAGTTATAAAAACTTTCCACTTCACTTATGTGTCATGAATCCTAAACAATGTAACAAACACAACTAATTCACTAACTGAATGGGTCACTAAGTCTCTCACTCCGCATTCTGTTTCAATGCAGAAACCAATCAAATCCGGACATACTTATGACCCCCTTAAACAATTATGAATAGACATAATTTGACCCAAATCTTAGAATCAATAAAACTTGATTTTCTGTTCACAATCATTTTGATATTTTCAAAACACATGAGAAACAGATCTTTTTGTTCCATAGACATTCGAGCATTAATCATCATAAGCATTCAGTAGTTAACCAAAACAAATTCACTTATCCACAAATCTCATTTTTACTAATTTTGACTTATTGATTTTACCGAATTTTGACTTATTGACTTTACCGAGTTTGACTTTTTGACTTTGACTGAGTTTGCCGATAGAGATTAAAGCTAACTCCCTTTGACTCTTAAGATAACACCAACCTTCGATCCGTTATGGTTTAAGTGTCATTATTCAGACTTCAAAAATTAGATAACAAATCAAACTCGATATTCAACAAACTCGATAAACTCCAATTACATCCGAGTTTCAATTTCTGCATCAAATTTATGGTTTAAGACCATTTCTAAGCTATTTTCATTTATTTCCATATAATCATTGATTATTATAGTTCTAGATCTTATTCATTTATCACAAACTCGATAAATCATAAACTCGGTAATCTTTAAACCTTTTCGAGTTTAAACTTGATAATTCAAAACATCGTAGATCTGGATGAAAACTCATATCAACTTACGTTTGATGAAGAAAAGTGGTTGTAGTCGTTGTAATGAACTCGGAAAACGTTCTTTGATATTTTTCTCAAACTCGATTATTTGACTCGGTAAAAATAAAATGTAAAAAGAAAAAAATTTCTTCCTTTTATAGTGACCGAATATCAATTTTGAGAAATGACATTTTCAGTCCCTGTAGTTTTCTTTTTCGATTTAACTCATATATTTTCCGAATTTTGTTTTCAAATTTTCAAAAAACTCCCCTGGAGTATTGATGACTTTTTCCAAAATTGACTAATGTAATCAAACACTCCCTTTGGAATGAATCATCTAAACATTTAGTCTTGAAACATGAAATTATTTTAGTAATACAAAGTCCCACCCCCCACACCCCCCCCCCCCCAATTTAAATTTTAAAAATAAAAAACTCCCCCCTCGAAACATATATCATTTCAAAAAAGATTTTACATTAATATTGAGAATCGTTGGTTCTTAATTTTAATTCTGAAATGATGTAGATTGAATGAAAAATTTCAAGTACTCCCCCTTAGATAATGATCCCGTAATTATCAATCGAAATCTTAGGTTTTTAAAAATGTGGAATGCATAAAATCTTGATCATGTGATCTTTAAATTATGTTTTTGAGTTTTTATATTTTATATTTTTATATTTGATTTTTGATTTTGAAAAATGTGACAAATCTTTTTTGTAATTTTGAATTTTTCAATTTTTTCTTTTGTTTTTGAAAAATTTATTTACATGTTTTTTATGTATGATCTTTTTAAGAAGGTGATTTTGTTAGGCTTTTCAACTGTAGTTTGAGACAATATCTCATACCAATGCGATGAACCAAATACTCAAAGCGTTCTTTAGGAAGAGCTTTAGTAAATAGATCTGCAAGTTGGTATTCTGTTCTGACAAAGTAAAGTTTTTCACAGTACCCTTCTCAACAAGTTCCTTAATAAAATGATATCGGTGTATCTATGTGCTTTGTGTTTGCGAATGCTGTCTGACCGGATTGCATAAGAAAGCAAATGGCACTCTGGAAACATCATAATACATCGGAATCCGGTTGTAATTGTATCCATAGTCAAGCAGTTGTGTACGCATCCAAATGACTTGTTCAAGCAACATCCATACAAGGAAAACATATCAGCCTCAGCATAACCATCGCAGTACAGATCTTGTTTTTTTTGACTTCTAAGCTTATGAGCATTCACCTAGAAATTGCAATCCTCCTGATGTGCTTTTACAGTCATCTTCATTAACATCCTGCATGGACCCATCTAAATATGCAATTAGACTTCAAAATCTATTCCTTTGGATACCATAGGCGCCAGTTATAGAACTGTCATAGTACCAAATGATCTATTAAACCTCTAAAATGAGGTGTTTGACCGTAGGACGTGCTTGATAACGAGCACATACAAAAGTAGCATAAGCAATGTCTGGACGACTGGCTGTTAGGTACATTAGCCCTCCTATCATACGACGATAAGTCATTTGATTAGTAGGAGTGCCTTGTAAATCAGCATCCAGTCTTTCAGTTGCCATAGGTGTGCTCATTGAGCACACACATCCAGACCATGTTTCTTTAACAACTCAATCGCATATTGTGACTGACTTATGAATATGCCACGGGGAGATTGATGAACTTCAAGTCCAAGAAAGAACTTTAGTTCACCTATCATCGACATTTCAAAATTATTTTTCATTAGGTTTGCAAAACATTTTGAAAAATCTAGATTTGTTGATCCAAAAATAATGTCGTCAACATATACTTGAACAAGTAATATGTCTTCTTCGTGACGTTGTGTGAACAAAGTCGGGTCAACAATACCTTTAGTGAACCCATGTTGAATTAGGAAAGAAGAAAATTTGTCATACCATGCACGAGGTGCTTGCTTAAGACCGTATAGAGATTTTTTCAACCTGTAGACGTGATCTGGGAATTCTGGATCAATAAACCCTTTAGGTTGGCTGACATAAACCTCCTCTTTCAATGACCGATTGAGAAAAGCCTTTTGACTTCATCTTGGAAGATGGTGATTATTCTTATGACAGCATAAGCTATAAAACATATCGAACAGCCTCAGCAGCAACAAGAGCAAAAGACTCTTCAAAAATCAATGCCTTTTTTTTTTTCCGCTGCCTTGTATCCTTTTACCACAAGACTAGTTTTGATTTTATTGCCCACAATATTATTGTTTTTTTTTGGCATCACACTTATTCTTCCAGAGCCATTTGAGAGCAATAATATTCTTTCCATTTGGACGTAAAACGAGTTCCCAAACTTGTAGTCTCTTAAATTGATTCAAATCATCTTGCATGGACTCAATTCAACTATGATACTCAAAGCTTTCAGATTGATAATCTTGGGTTCGATAGTGCTGACGAGTTAATGCAATAATGCAACACAGAATCTGTTTGAAGCCTTTTGAACGATCATTACTTTTGGATGTGTAACCAATAACTTGGTCTAGAAGATAATCTATAATAACCCGCAATTTTCATCAATGTAATTTTCCAACTATTAAATTAGATGCAATGTAATATTCATCTATTATAAATATATCACCTTCTTACAGGGAAATTTTTTGCTTTATCTCATTATGCAACATAACTTGCATCTCTAAAAGTAAACAGCTCACACAACTAATGCCTCTATATCTAGTGTTTTACATCATGTAAACATCCTAATATGTCAATTCTATATCCTAATATCATTTTTACTAAGTACATTATCCATTTAATTGTACGTTACAAAATGAGTTTATACCAAAACAAGCATTAAACGAAACTTATAATAAACCCTAATTATATGTAATGTATACATATAAAATGAATGTGTAAGCCTTCAAACATATGTACAAGTGTACAATGCACCATATTTGAATCATATTTTCCCTCCAAGTCAATGTACAACTCATTTAAGCTCAATGTACAAGTCAATAATACCTAAAAACCTAATTAGGTCATTTAAGCTCCTAAACCATGTTTAAACTTTACACCACTTTAGCACAAGGTACAAGTACTTAATTCATGACTCCTAAACCCTAATCTATCCCTAATCTTAACCCTAATCCATGTTTTAAAACCCTAAACCATAAAATAAAACCCTAAACCCTAATTTTACTTTCAACTAAAAACTAAACCCTAAACCTAAAACTAAGCCCTAAACCTTAATCCTAAGCCCTAATCTTAATCCTAAACCTTAATCTATTCTAAACCCTAACCCTAACTAGAAATTAAAGCCCTAAACCCTAACCCGAAATAAATTGAACCCGACACCCTTTTCTTTTATTTTGACCCATTTTTAAGCAACCAAGCACCTCTATGACATCACCAAGAAAGCAACCAAGTAGCTTACAAGCACCTCCATCACCTCCTTGTAAGCTACTTGTGACCAAAAACCTACTTGTCATCCTTGTGGTTTAGCCATGACCCTTCTACCACCATACACCTTTCATGTCTAGTTCCTAGCCTTCCATACTCACCATCTAATATCCCTTAGTCATTCCCTCTAGCCTTGACACTAATCAAACTAGGAAACTTGGGCACAAAGGCTTTCCAAGCCCTATAAATAGCCGAAACATACACCCTTTTCATTTCATCCCACACATCTCATCTCATACCCTCAAATGGAATTCTAGCCTTCCATAGCAGCAATAGAAGATCAATAGAAGTCCCTAAGCTCAGAATAGAAGCCAAGAAGCAAGAAAAATGAAGCCTTGAAGTCGTTACTAGGCGTACGAACCCAAAAACCCCATTTCGACCCATTTTAGCTCAAGTAAGCCTAAGATCTTGTTCCATAAGCTTATATTCTGTACAATAATGTTCATAATACTCTTAAGATCATGTATGAACTCTTGTTTGAAGCTTTGAATCCTCAAACCCATGTGTTTTTGGGGGATAAAAACCCTTAAAAACAACCCGTATTGATTTTTCTAGCTAACATCCTTTTTCTAAACTTTTGTTACGTTAAAACTTCTTATTTTAGCTTATACTAATAAGCTATAACCTGCAAATATCATTTGGAATCTTAAAATAACCTTGCATGGCTTTTTGGACTTGTTTTGCAAAAGTTTCCATGCATAGGGGTATATATCGTAACTTTCTGAAATTTATAACTAAAGGGGCTGAAAATGTCATTTTCTTAAAGTTATAACTATAAGGACCTATTTTGCCAAGTTTCAAAGTTAAAGGTTTAAATTATATATACTTTATATATAAAGGACTAAACTTGTAAAAGTTTATAAACCAGGGGTATATATTGCCAATTTTGCAAACTTATAAAATATTATATTTTTATATTAATTATAAAAATATATATAAATTATTCTAGCTTTTGAAGAAACTTAAAACTATAATGTATCACATTACTAGGGAGCTTCATGTAAGGGGTTTTCATTTGGGTATACGTTTTGACGAGTTTGCTGGATTTATGATTTAAAGTGTCCTGGCTCCTCAAACGTTTACTACATGACCTCTGAATTATGATGGCCCGAACAGTGATACGATATTTCCATAATAAATCCAATCAAAATGATATTTCATTATGACATAAAACATATCCAATCAAACTAAGACTTGACATATTACCCAGGTTGTGTGACGAAGCCGTTACTTTCATTTCATATACTTTCGCCATCAATCAAATTTCCTTGTACTGTTAAGGTGAGTTCATAGCCTCGCATTCAATCTTTTAAATTTTTTCATAAACCCGCGAGGGGGATACATGCTATAAACCATGAATGCAAGTATATTTTTATGTATGCTATCCTGATACATTATTGCCTAAGTCCCTACTTTTGCCATTAAGTTCCCACTATCATAAACCGTTAATTACTCGTCAGGGTAAGCACGAATGCTGTGAATAGATCTATTTAGGACTGGACTCTCCGTTGAAAATTTTCTTTTGTCATTTAGTGTCTAGGAAAAATATAAAATTTAGTGTAGGCTTAATTTTTCTTAAATTTCAGTTTTAGACCCGTTTTACCGGGTGCGTTTTACCGTTTCTTTTCGTTTTACATTCAAACGACCTCCGTTTTAGTTCTAGTTTTCTTTATTTTTCAAGTTAAGTTAATTAGAATTTAATTTTGATTTTTAATTTAATTTAGCATTTATTTTCTTAATTTTTAGTATTTAGGTTTCCCGATACCTTATTCTGTTCCCCGTATTTAATTTAGATTTAATTTTAGGACTTCCCTATAACTAATTTTGTTTCCCGTAGTTTTTAAGATCCCCATTTCCTTTGCTTGTTTTCCCGTAGATTAAATTAAGTTTTATTTAATTAATTTTAGTTATAATTATATCAGTGTTTCCATCATTCAATTTCTCATCAAACCAGGATAAATTTCAATTGCAGCCTCGTTGGGACATACGACCCGGGAATATCTCTTCCGGAATCTTTTTATCATTGATTCTTACTTGTGTATTTTAAGTGTATACTATCAACGAATCAGTGTACCTATACTGTCGGTAACCAATATCACACATTTGAATAACTTTACGGGTGTTTTGGCAAAGATACCCGTTGGGGGCAATTTGTTGTTGTTATTGATTAACCTAAGGCTTCGGTGTTATGAGCTTAGGGAAATAATATTGTTTTCCATGATAATTGTACATGCATGCAATTATTACAAACTATGGGTGTATAACAACGTAACCCACTATTGAACTTGTATTCAAACTACTTTACTTAAACCTATGAATTTCACTCAACCTTTGTGTTAACTTTCTAGCATGCCTATCTCAGGTAATTGAGCAACTTAAGGCACGGAGTGGCACGGGCTGAAGATGGCTAAACTGTTATAATTCAAACTTTATGTTTTCAAGTAGATTTTAGGACCTCACTTTTTGTAAAAACTCTGTTGAATAAATGAATGATAACTAAATTTTCCAAAAACGTCTCTTTACGATTCGTTTTCTATGATTATGACTATTGTACTATGAAATAATACCCCAGATTAGCTTCCGCTGCTATAGATTGGTATCAGAGCCACAGTTATAGAGAACAAGGTTGAAACCTTAACTATAACTACTTTTCTTTTTATTCTATCTAAGAAAGTCCTCCGTGCTACTACATTTCCAGAATAGTATGTAAAGATACATAACTATTATACGATTATATAAACAACTTATGTTATTTACTGCTGGGTTATTAACAAAACGATGTCTTCTCCCAACCATCTTACTTCCGGTATTGAGGATGCTTTTTCCTCCAACTTTCCAGACTTTATCCCGGCTTCTCTAGACTATGTCCCAGCTTCACCGGGAACTTATTCTAGCTCTTCAAACTCATTTGGTGTAGTTTCAATAGCTTCACCAACTCTTTTGCTCTTTCATGATGATCCCTACATGAAAGTTATGTAAGCATTCTATGCTGAAAAATCACCTATCCTACCTCCAACTATCATACCTCAATCATCAATGCTTAATCCTCAAGAATTCTTTCTTCCTGAAGGACTAATACCACCAAAGAAACGAGGTTGTTCATCCTCATCTACTTCTACCCTACTTTAAGACTTTGAGATAGGAGAAAGCTCTCATAAGACAAGTCTGGAACGTCACGAGGAGCAAATTGAGGAAATCTTAAATCATCTAGATAAACTTTCTCTCGACCGTATTGAATACATAGAAGACACAATCGAAGGACTCGGAAAAGGTCGGGTAATTATCCAACAAGACTTTGACAATCTAGAAGCAGAACTCCAACAAGCTCGTGCTCAAATTTCTAAACTTTAGAAGAAGCAGATGGGAAATAACTACAAAATTTCTCTGGCTCACTTCAGAATTACTGATCTAGAACACATCGTCAACGATATCCAGATTCGTCATCAAGAAGATAAGGAAAGTCTTCTGAATGCC
>BQNB010167407.1:3105-14002 GCA_026074375.1 Tanacetum coccineum
CTAATAAAAATACTAGAAAACCTCGGGTAATATTTGAGAATCGAGAACGTGGAGCTTTAAGAAAAACCGACACAAAAAAAGCACCCGAGACCTTCTTTGGATCCCATAACCAGTCAAACCTTGTGGGGGACAAGGAGGCACATTTTTAGCACTTGTGTCCCAACCATGGTACATAGCCATATTTGTCTGATTCTTATCACATAATTTTCATTTCATCTTCAAAACATTTTATTTCTTGCTTGCTCGTTCGACCTAAAACACGCACAAACACACACTAAAATTTTTGCAACTAGATCAAAAACATGAAGACATAGAAGATTTGGGTTGATTCTAGTATTCGAGTTATCATTTAAACAACGTTTGGGTTGTCGAATCGTGTCCTAACTCGCTTTCAAAACCCTCTTTGTAAGTTTTCTAAATTTGAATTAAACTTGTACTTTTGAGTGTTTAATGATGTATAGAAGCTGGTTGTACGGTGCGTTTGGTAAAAATCGAACACGAAAAATTTACGGAAACTAATAAAGGCTGTATGTTTGGTTCGAATATGAATAAAAAGATAACAAGGGTTTTGTAGTTTTATTGTCATGATTGTGATGGTTAAAAAACATTTATTTGCTATTTAGCTTATTTTGGTTAGCGACTTATTTGGCTTATTTTTAAGCACTTTTGGACTTATTATGAGCTTATAAGCTCTCGGCAAATGGGAGGAGTACAAGGAAAGTATTTTTGGTTATTTGTCTCGTATGTCGTATTTTTGTGAAGTATTTTGATAGCTTATGATGATAACCGAATATACTACGTAGCTTATGAGCTTATTTTAAAAGCCATTATATATAATATGGAGCTTATGGGCTCACGGCCCAATAAGCCCAATAAGTCGTGGCTTATTGTAGACTTATTGTGGTCCGGGTTATTTTGTTAGCTATTGTTTTGGGCTTATTTCTACTAATGAGCTTTAGTATTGGGCCTAAAACGTACCTTATGCATACAAATATCTTAATGGATCCTTATTGGGCCTTAAGGCCCAATAAGAGAAAACTAGTTGTTTTATGAGTTTTAATGAACTTTTAGAAATTAGAGCATATTTATGAAATGATAAACGTTGCAAGAAATAATTTTGGTATTTTGACAGAAAAAGGATGAAAATGGGGAAAAGTATTTGAAATTAAGGTTTAAAAACCTTGGGAAACGTTGTATAAACGAACCGGTCATGTTGAAATTTCATAAAAAGTTTACACTTTGAATTTTTACAGAAAACGTGATTTTTTGATAAAATAATAAAATATTATTATTTTAATACGTCGACTAAAAGACGAAAAATATATTTTTACGAAACTTTCCTAAATTGTTTAGCATAAATAAACGTTTCATTTCTTATTATCTAAATGAGTTATTAATGATAACTAAGAGTACCGAATGGATTTACTGAAGTATATTTATAAGGTTTTATTATAAGAATTTTCTTATATTACCCTACTATTATATTGAATGGTATAAGTATATATATTATACTAAGGTATGAGTTGAATGTATGTTATCTTTTGAAACTAAGTCGTCAACCATCATGCCACTGAAAACGTTAAGGATGACCGTACAATGCGCATCTGACCTCTATGAATCAAACCTGAAAACTGTTTTGGAAATAAATGTCTAAGTGGAACATTATTTGGACTAGGTCTTTTCGGACGTCGTTGCATTTGTTTGTGTGATATTGAGTTTGTGGCTAGACACCTTTGCTTGAGGTGAGTTCTCATAGCCTCTCTTTTTAATGCTTTTCCATAGGGGGGGAAATGATACTCAAAACTGTTTTGAACTGTTTTCTGTATTGTGCAAAAGTTGTATTGTTTTTGGGACAATGTTATGTGCTTATGACTGCTATGTGAATGACATGAGTTTTGGTTGAATATGATATGTGAAACTTTCCGTGTGGATTGTTTATAGCATGGACTTGCTATGGTTTAAAATGATATGTGATGTGTCGCCCTATATATAGCTTCAGCTAGTAGGCTTTAGGTGCGTGTGAGTTGAGATGTTGAGGACATTGCGTGGCAATGGTCCATATGGATATGAATTTGATAGCATGGGATTGCTTTGTTTGAAATGGAATATGTTGCATGTATTCACTGTCATATTGCACAATTGTCCACTATTTAAAATATTGGCACAGCGACTGGGTTTTCTTCAAACCTACGAGCTCGCCAACATATTTTTGACCTTTTCGAGTATCATTTTCAGGTGTTGAGAATGATCAGTGAAGTTGTGATTGCAAGTTTTAGCAGACCATAAGTGCATCCTGTATGGATTGCGTTATGAGAGATCTGGTGTTAAATTTTGTGTTGAACTTAAGTATTTGAGGATTGTCGTTTTAAGACTAGTATGGACCCCTGCATGGGTATTTGGTTGTATTTGTGGAGACTATTTGATGTGTTCTTGATCGGGACCTCACTCAAGTCTGTGCTTGAGAGGAAAGATCATCATGACACTTTTCATTAATGCATTTTAGTTTTCTCTATCTTGTATCTTGTGTTATGATTGATCATTCTTCGTCGCATGCCCGTGTTTCCGCCGCTGACGGGGTGTGACATTATTACATTCTTCCAACTGGGCTATTCAAGACTATATGGAACATATTTGTTCCCCGAAAAGTTACAGTACTAACTTTATGTGCTAAGTAAGATTTATTAGACCCATTAAGCCTTACTACAAAATTACTAAATTAAAAACTAACTAAACATTCTAAATAAAATGAAACTACGTATTACAATATAATCGACACTTTTATCATTCCTAACAAAACCAAAGAAGGAATTTAAAGTCAGGAACCTAAAAAAACAGCACGAAGAGAATTCTTTAAAGGAACGCCAAATGATGAACGGAAGCCAACCATCAAGAAACCAAAACATGAGAAGTAGTAAAACATTACAAGTTAACAACTCTTGCATATCAGAACCAAACTTTATGTTGTAATAACTAAGGGTTGTATGTAGTAGTTTGTAAGACACTAGAACTAGGCGTCGTTATGTGCATTATGACTGTAGAAACAATAATCTTTTGAACATGCCTGATCATGAAGCACATTAACATGCAACAACAATGGCAGCATATATCCATAAATCTACAACTTTACAGGTCTAGCACACTAAGAAACTAAAAATGACTAACAATACAAATCAACAAAAAAAACTATGCGATGCATACAAAATGTAGATAATATTCATTACGTCAAGAGATGGTAATACATCTATGCATAAGTTTTAACCTGCCAATAATGACATTTAACACATAGTAAACATAATGAAGCCAATAACCCCACTACCATAACCTAACAACCCCCAAAACCATTCATCCTACCTAAACTCTACTACCATATACCTACTTCCACATCTTGCTAAATTAACGCCACCTATTAATTCTGCATCTTGGTAATGTACCATCTCTTGCGGCGCAAATGAAAATAAGATTCCACTAACATTGATCTAAATCACTCGATCTTCTCCATGTCTTGAACCTGAATCTCCTTTAGATAGGAAACGACTCGAACACCAAGTGAACGACTGCCAAGAAACCTAACATTTGCAATCATGATTTCACGCTGGTGCATACGTTCGTTTACATTGAAATAACCTGCACGCAACAATGAGTTCCATTTCTCCTCTTCTAATAGCTTTCTCTCAAACGCAACCACTTGGTAAAAGGACAAGGGAATGGGAGGCGTCCTTCTGGGAATCCTATTCTTGAATGAAATATAGTAAAAATGCAAATGAAACTATCTTTAAATATAAAAAGAAAGAGTAGCTTAGTGGTAGATTAGTTGTCATCAATAGGGTATATACATGTCAAGTCAATTATTAATGCATTAGAAATATATATACTCAAAAGTTAAGCAAAAAGTAACACACAAAAAACCAAAAATACTAAGAAAACACATCTCCGACGACCGACACGTGCAATAAACGAATCCACAAACCGTTAAAACCATACACATTTCCAACAAATGACGTGCACACAAACAATCAAAAACGCCCCGAGGCAGTGCGCAAGCACCAAACCACTCGTAAGCTTCAAAACACTTTAGCTTAACAACCAAATTTTCAAAGAACACTTAAACCCAAACACCTTGATTTTCACTTTTTGCACACTGTTATGGTATGGCAAGAATAATCGAGTGTTCTACTCATCATTCTGACCAAAACCCCTAAAACAATTTCACTTTTAACTGGCTAAATCAAAAACCCCTAATTGTTGAACAAATAAACCCACCACTCACCGAAGGTCACCATCTTCATACACCCATCACCATTGTCACACGCCATAAATGGTAGCAACGAAGAGAATAACTACATCGAAAAGCAATGTCTATGTGTTTTAGTCGATTAAGTGAGATTGTAGAAATAGGCGGTGAACTGAGAAAGAAAAACATGAAAGTTTTAGATATCATTCATGCGCTTTTTATGAGAGAGAGAGACACGTACCCCTTTCTTCTAACCAAAAAGTTGTCATTTTTTAAGTCCAAAAATGATCGTGCTTCGTCAAAAGTGACGTCCCACGAAAGACAAACGTATAAAAGGGTAATGAAGAGTATCAGTTTTGAAAGGGAAAAAAGGATGAGAAAATTCCCAAAATGGTCAAAAGTACATGTGTGTTTACATGTTTTGGTCAAAAGTCATCCTAATTCTCAAAAGAGCCATGATCTACTGCTCTACTACTCTACCCCCTTTATAGCTTGACACGTGTCCACTCAAAAATACTTTTTCTTAGCCCACAAATAAGTGGATTGGCCCACCACTTAAAGTAAAATTATCCGAATACCCTTGAAGTACTATTTTATCTTTATGTCCACATCTCGTCTCGTTTACATCCCTAGTTGGCCCACCACTTAAAGTAAAATTACTTGAATACCCTTGAGGTACTATTTTGTCTTTATGTCCACGTAGGATGCTCTACTGCTCTACTACGATTTGCTCTACCACTTTGGGCAGTGTGTAAAAGATTTCATCGTAACACCCCCAGTTCAATATTTTACTAAAACAAATAAATTAATTTTTTTTAAAAGTTTCTCTCTCTCTCTTAACATTACTTTCTCTCTCTTGAAACACACAATCATCACTATTCCGATCAAAAAATCAATTGGTTGTGGTTATGGCTGAAAGACTTTATGTAAGTTTTTATTTGATTATCAATTTTGCGTCCTTCAATTTATTTAATCATTAATTTTTTGTGTTTTTTTGAAAAACCATAATTTAAAAAAAACCCCAATTGTTCGTCCTTCAATTTATTTATTTTGCCCTTAATCTTATTTGAATACGCATGCTAGTTCTAGGGCAATGCACGTTTTAGATGATATCCTTCATGAATGATTTGCTTAAATTATGAAACCTTTATAGTTATTGTTTACATTTATAATTGACTGTTCCGTTTGAATTTTTGGTTTAGGTTTATAATGCTAAGGTTAGTATTAGATCAAGGTTAGAAATCCTACAAACCATTAGAGCTAAGTTGAGTTGGAAGGAAGATCGTCTTGATATTTTTTCCTGGACTGTTTTTGGACCATGGTTAAACATACAAACAACACTACATGATAATCATTTGCTGAATTTTTTACTTCAACACCAAAGATTCTTTTCTAAACCATCTACCAACCAGCCATTCATATTCGATATTGATGGTCGTACATTAGAATATGGTATGGAGGATTTTTGTTTAATTACGGGTTTTCGGTTTGGCAAAGTGAATTTAGATCCTAATGAAGAAGATCATTATGAATTTCGTATGCGTGTTTTCCCAAAGATTGAAAATTTAAAGGGTGAACATCTGTTAGTGCTTGTTAACAAAGATGTTAAGTTTGCGAAGTTGGATGATGAGGATGCTGTACGTGTTTGTTTGCTGCTTGCGTTAGATTTTGTTTTTATGGGTCATGAGCTTAGACATGTAGTTTCAAAACCCATTGTAAATTTAGTCGATGATTTTTATAAATGGGATGCATTTCCATGGGGAGAATAAATGTGGACATTCTTTCATAAGAGGGTTTACAACGTTGCTGTAACTCATCGAAAATTCCATTTGGAAAAGTTGGCAAGCAATCCAAAATACAAGGCCAACTATGTCTTGTATGGTTTTGTTTTTCCATTGAAGGTTAGTTTCATTCATTAATAGTTAATCCCTTCAACACTATTTCCTTTATGTAATGTTATCTGATATTTATGTTACAACAGATATGGGGTTTGGAGACTTTCTCTAATTCAATCCATTGGTGGCGTAAAGATGAGAATGTGATCCCCCGTGGTGTTGCATGGAGTAATGGGTTAAAGTTTGAGAAATCAAGTTATGACAAATTTTTTTATTCGGAAAAATCTACTATTAACAAACTTATCCCTTCGGCTATCGAGATGAATGAACTTTGGTGGAGATCTAGTTTAGATTATTTTAAAAAGGTAAACCTTTCTACTCTAGTTCTTAGATCAGCTACAAAGGATAGTAGTAAAGGTAAGAGTGTCCATACCCGTGTTCGGATAGAGGTTCGTCATGAGGTACATGTTTGTACTGAGGTGTCTAGGGTACATTCCAAAGAAGAGGTACATGTTCCAGCTGTTGAAAAAAAAGATATTCACGAGAGAGATGAACTTCTAAAAATTGTCAAAGAACAAAAGCAGATGATCCTTGATCTGCAACTTCGTATAAATTCAGTTGAGGAAAAACTAAAGCCTGGTTCATCGGATGTTGATCATCTTGATAAGGTTACGTTCTTTACATAACATCTTACCTTGTTATTATTTTCGATAAAAAATCCTTATTTAATTTTTTTATCAGACCGACAATCTATCCAAGAATGCTCCTGATTGTGGTCTTGACCAGCAGTCCAATGGAGGTGTCAGCCAGTGTATGAATGTTGATGAGCCATATAAGGTATGTGCTTTTCATTATTCTTTTCAAATTTCCTTAATTCTTATTGTATAACTTGGCATCTCACCTTTAATTCTTATATCTAGAACTGGAATGATGTTTCGGATAATTTTCATGGTGATGGTCATGATCACAATTCGGTTGAGGGGGTCAGACAGTATACAGGTTTGAATGATGAATACGAGAATGTTGCTGTTGATGGTCTTATTAGTTTACAGTCCCAGGATTTCGTCGATTCTCCTCAAGTCAAAGTCAATGACAATGAAGAAGCTTGTCATTCCGATGATTGTCTATCCACACAACAGGTTAGAGAAGTAATGAACCACTTCTTTCCCATGCCATCTGTTTAGGTACTATGTTAATGATTAATGCATAACTTTGTTTTTTGGATGAACCTGATTTTCATAATTTTGTATGTTGGTTCAGGATGATGTGAACGTTAATAGTGTGGCAAAAGAAGAGATTGTGAAAGATGATGTGAACGTTGATAGTTTAGTGAAAGAAGAGATTGTGAAAGATGATGTGAACGTTGATAGTTTAGTGAAAGATGAGATTGTTAAAGATGATGTGAACATTGATAGTTTAGTGAAAGAAGATATTGAGAAAGATGATGTGAACGTTGATAGTTTGGTGAAAGAAGATATTGAGAAAGATGATGTGCATGTTGATAGTTTTGTGAAAGAAGATATTGAGAAAGATGATGTGCAATTTGATAGTGTTGTGAATGATGCTGTGCAAATTGAGAATGAAACTTTACAACTTCAGAAATTTCCCGGCAAGGCTTTGCTATCCCCTTTTATCCAACCGCCGTCAACTGAAGTAAAATATAGGAAAAGGCATTGTGAAACACAATTAAAAGTCATCAAATCTGTTTATGGGTCGGATGGAGTTGAAATTAAACTGTTACCATGGAAAGAGGTATGTGTTTATAATATTAGCGAATAAATCCATTTTCTCATAAATTGACCCAAAACTGTTTCAGGATGTAACTCGTTCCCCAACTGCACCAAAAAGAACCGTGTCTGTGCCTGAAGCAGTTAATATGTTATTCCGTGATAAAAATAGGATGGAAATGAAATGGACTTTTCCTTGGTGTGTGCAGACGGTCATCTTGTTTATATCGATTTCTGGGCACAATTAGTCGGCATGAGCCACACTAAAAGAGGCTGGCTATCTACTTCTGTAAGTATTAGATCAAAGTTTATAATGAACATATAAAATTTAAAATATGAATTATTTGTATCTAACACTTTGTTGATGTTGTAACGACAGCACCTCGACATTTGGATTGATTATTTGTGGCAATTCAGGGAACCCAATGCTAACTGGGCAATGGCAAGTCCATATCTATGTGATATGCTTTCCCGGTATCATTTTCCTCTTTATTGCGCTGATGGTGTCAAATACGGTGTCCCCTAGTTTGCAAACAATGTTGAAAAGGTTAGTATTTATACTTTATTATCTTAAGTTTACATATATATTTACAGATGTCATGATTTAATATTTTATAATATATTTAGGTGTACTTTCCCATCAACGAAAATGATTCTCATTGGGTACTTGGAGAGTTGCACATTAGTTCTGGTTTGATAACCATTTATGATAGTCTAGGGTGTCCTCCTAATGGAATAGAAACCCACCTGTTTTGGCTTGATTTGATGGATAAATTACAGTTTCACTTCCTACTTTTTCTAGATAATGCCGAGGTGTTTGAGAAGAAGAACATTGTTAAAGATGAATATTCAATCAGTTTTAAATTTGCAGATGGCGTCCCAATCCAAGGTGGTCTTTATGGTGATTGTGGAGTATGGGTTTGCATATTTTTATACAGGCTGTTGATTAGTTTTTTTTAAACTAACACCTTTTATATATATAATATATAATAAAATATATATAATAAGTATAATCTAAAAATAATCAATGAAACCGAGAAGTAGTATAGAATATTCCCGGGTCGTTTATCCCCAACGAGGCTGTGATTGGGAATCGATACAGTCGGAAAATTGGAGTTTGAATGAGATTAATGATTTGGGAGTTTGGAAAGCTAAATTAACCAATAATAAGCAAAAACGATTGAGAAAAACCTAAAAATTACGAAATTAAACTGAAAAACGAAAGCAGGAATCCCGAACAAAGGGTCAAAAACCTAAAATCTTAAAAATTAACCCTACAAAGAAATTTTTACTTCTAATCTACTCTAGGGGACTAATAATGAAGAATGAAAAAGACTAGACTGAAAACGGAGTTAATTTGAGTTAAAAACGAGTCAAAACGAAAACCGGGCCCGAGACCCGTTCTTTAAAAATCAAATTTTTGTAAAAATGACCCTACGAAAGATTTTCTATTTTTCCTACGTAAAATATGACCAAAGAAAATTTTCTAAAAAAGAAAAATATTTTTTTGATAATTTTTCTATTTTTTATGAATTTTTAAAACTTTTAAAGAAATTAAATTATAAAAAAATACTAAACTAATTTTAAAAATTCTGAAAAAATTACTAAAAATACTAGACTCTAAAACTAACCTAAGAAAAATAAGAAAATGAAATTTGAGCTTATGAATAAGCTCAAAATAAGCCGAAAAGAGCTTATGACTAAAAAGGTAAAATGAGTACTTAAATTAAATCTTGCAAACTATGGTTGGATAGCCCTGCCAGGCCGAGTGGTAAGTGTGTTGTGTTGTGAGCGTGAGGGGAGGGGTTCGAGTCCCACTCCCACCTTTTTTTTATTATGCTACACTAACTTTTTTAAACTCAATTTTTTTTACCCAAACTTGTTAAGCACATGAAGGTGGTCATTTTATATAACTACAACTTTTTGTGAATGCTTATAAATAAGCTGGAAAAGGTGCTCTAAAGATGGCAGTGTGCTTAAAGGTAAAAATGGCCAAGGGCTTTTTCTTTTTGCTGTTAAGCACACAATAAGCTAAGAACATAAACAATAAGCAAAAACAGTCATAAAGGCAATCCTAATAAGCAAGTAAGAACTAAAATCAACAACTAATAAGCACATAATAAGCTGGAAAAGAAATTAAGCTATTTACTACACTAAACTAAATAAAACAGTCAAGAGCCTAATTTGAGCTTAATTTTAAGCTACCTAGAGGCCAAGCTAAGGTCTGCAAATGAGGGGACTTATAAAAGAGCTTATTGGCTTTCTATAAAAGCCAAAAGCTTGAACTAAGGTTCACTAATAAGCTAGAACAGTGGGCTTAAAGGCAAGCCCTTAGCACCAGGGCAGTTTTATAACTGAATTTTGTGAAAAAGTAAGCTTAAAAATAAGCACCCAAATAAGCTCAAAACCAAAAAGCAACTTAAAACAGATGAAAAGTAACTTGTGGTGAGCTTATGCTCAAAAATTCAAGAGCTTAGAACCATATTTGCTATCTGAGATTTAAACTTGAAAATGAGCTTTTTTTAACTTTTGAACAACACAAAACTATGTTGACAGATAAAAAAAAACTTGCAAGTGAGCCAAATAATCTTGACTACTTGTTTTTAACACACACAAATGACACACTTTCACACTTTACTTCAGGTTTACAAAGGCTTAACCAAATAAGCTCATTAATCCATTTCCAATTTTAACAGATTTAAGTAACTAAAGAGACAACTTGTAAAACACTTGTAGGACTTGAAAAATTGGGGAAATCAGACTCACAAGAGCTTAATAATGCTAGCCAAAGCTGGCAAAGTGGCCACAACCCATTAGAATACTATTTTAACCCATTTTGGGCTTAAACCAAACACCTCTTTAGATTTCTAAAAACAGATTTTAACACTTATAAAGACTAACTTAAGCACAAATTTTTAAAGACAAGTATTAAACAAGCAATGTTAAGCACTAAAAGGTAAAAAGAAAAAGCAAATAAGCACTTTAATAAGCTAATAAGCAAAAAGTAGAAATAAGCTATTTAAGAAACCCAATGAGCCTTCCATGTTTGCTCATTCATCCATTAGCTTATAATTCAGCACTCTTTTTTTTAGTTTTTCTTGTAA
>BQNB010167409.1:2121-14001 GCA_026074375.1 Tanacetum coccineum
GGGGGTATAAAATGTCATATTGATATTATTTTGGATTAAAATGGTTAATTACATATAATAAGTAATTAGAAATTAATTAATTAAAATAGAGGGACTGAAATTGTAAATTCTGAAAAGTGGAAGGTTTGGTTAGTATTTAATGTATAAAGTATGAATTTGTCATATTTGAATCTATAAGGACTTGTTTTGTAATTATGGATAATTAAAGATATTGTTTAAATAATTAATAAACAAAAAGGGCTAAATATGTAAATTGTATAAATTAAGGGTTTGACTTGTAAATACAGAAAATGGAAGGTATAATCTGAATAAAATGTGAAACTTTGATATTTACACTTTTAACCTTGAAAATTGTTGATTTTGTATATTAAACCCTAAAATATGGAAAGTTGTCATATTTAACCCTAAACTTGTAAGGTTGACATGTTAAGTCCCTAAACTATTCAAAATACTTAATAGAATCTCAAATGATGAATATTACTAAAAATAGAAACTTACTAAAAATGGAAAGTTACTAAAAATGGAAAGTTACTAAAAATGGAAAGTTACTAAAAATGGAAAGTTACTAAAAATGGAAAGTTACTAAAAATGGAAAGTTACTAAAAATGGAAAGTTACTAAAAATGGAAAGTTACTAAAAATGGAAAGTTACTAAAAATGGAAAGTATAACCTAAATGAATGGTTTGTAATTCAAATTTATCATTTCTTTAGGTTCGGTCAAGAGGGAGTGATTTTGATATTCCTGTGGTGTTTTCTTTGATTATTGCTTTGCTTCAGAATAAGGTACAGATATTCTGACCTTATCGTTTAAATCAAAAGTATAAGTGTATGCTTTAAATTCAAGGGTAACTTGACATGTAATTTAGAGTCCATGAAGAAGCCTTTCTTTTTTTTGTAGAATTGTACTAGTATATTGTTTTTTGAATTTGCCTATAGTCTGGATAATTTTATTTTTAAGTTCATACCAACCTATAGGATGTAAGAACTAAGAAGAACTGATTTGGTTGTTTCCTGATAATGTATGGAAGACATTTTCCTGCAATATCGTATTGAAAACGAATGAGATGCTACGTGTGTTTCAATTGAAAGGAAATAATGTCAAACAACTTAAAGAATGATCATGCCATCAACTAAATGTCTTACACTTCTTTGCAGTCTAAACAAATTAGTACGTACAATGAACAACGTGAAGGCTTATCAAACACCAAACACGGATTCATTATACCCCAAAAAAAAATCAATGTAAACAAAATGTAATTTTTATCGACCTCAGAGAATTTGATCATCAAATTCGAATTCTAGAACTCTCCAACGAAACTTGAAAGACTTTCTGGATTACTCGTACTATACAAAAAAGCAAGTTATTCGTAGAATGTAAAAAGCTAAAGGTTAGTATTAAATGTTTTAATTAATGTAATGCCATAAATTTAGTACTATTTCCCAAGGTTCTCAAGATTGCGATTAAACTCATACGATCGTACCATCTTACGTGTTTACTAGCTAAGATCGTGTAAGATCGGCATAAAATCGCATATGGGGTGAGATCGTATGTAAGATCGTAGAATCGCACGTAAACACGTAAGATCGTCACTCAATCCGAGTTCACATATGTCTATTTTTTACAACTTTTTTCTATTTGTAGGATTGATAGCCTACAACCCTGGTTACTAGATGCGAAACCTCGATCACGAAGTTTTAATCATTTTAGGGACATAACACCAACCGTTTTTAAAAGATTTAGTCATCTATAAGTGTATTATACCTTTAGATACTTGTATAAATGTAATAATTGTTGCATTTCATAAAAATATGTGATACTCCACCCTTAAATGTGAAAAAACATATCTAAAATGGTTTTAAGTCCTTTTAGAATCGCAATGATACAAAAATGTAGTAAAATTTTCATATCTGGTAAAAATCCACTTTAAGGGTATTGAAAACGTTTTTAGTAATATAGAACCCTTATAGTGGATTTTTCCAAAATTATAAATTATTTAGTTTCAAGGGTTTCTGCTTTAAAGTTTAGCATTTAATATACCAAAATATAGTGTTTTAATCATTTTAGGGACATAACACCCACCGTTTTTAAAAGATTTAGTCATCTATAAGTGTATTATACCTTCAAATACTTGTATAAATGTAATAATTGTTGCATTTCACAAAAATATGTGATACTCCACCCTTAAACGTGAAAAACTTATCTAAAATGATATTATGTCCTTTTAGAATCGCAATGATACAAAAATGTAGTAAAATTTTCATATTTGGTAAAAATCCATTATAAGGGTATTGAAAACGTTTTTAGTAATATAGAGCCCTCATAGTGGATTTTTTTCAAAATTTTAAATTATTTAGTTTCAAGGGTTTTTGCTTTAAAGTTTTGAATTTAATATACCAAAATATAGTGTTTTAATCATTTTAGGGACATAACACCAACCGTTTTTAAAAGATTTTGTCATCTATAAGTGTATTATACCTTCAGATACTTGTATAAATGTAATAATTGTTGCATTTCATAAAAATATGTGATACTCCACCCTTAAATGTGAAAAAACATATCTAAAATGATTTTAAGTCCTTTTAGAATCGCAATGATACAAAAATGTAGTAAAATTTTCATATCTGGTAAAAATCCACTTTAAGGGTTTTTAAAACGTTTTTAGTAATATAGAACCCTTATAGTGGATTTTTCCAAAATTTTAAATTATTTAGTTACTAGGGTTTCTGCTTTTAAGTTTAGAATTTAATATACCAAAACGTAGTGTTTTAATCATTTTAGGGACATAACACCAACCGTTTTTAAAAGATTTAGTCATCTATAAGTGTATTATACCTTCAAATACTTGTATAAATGTAATAATTGTTGCATTTCACAAAAATATGTGATACTCCACCCTTAAACGTGAAAAACTTATCTAAAATGATATTATGTCCTTTTAGAATCGCAATGATACAAAAATGTAGTAAAATTTTCATATTTGGTAAAAATCCACTATAAGGGTATTGAAAACGTTTTTAGTAATATACAACCCTCATAGTGGGTTTTTTTCAAAATTTTAAATTATTTAGTTTCAAGGGTTTCTGCTTTAAAGTTTAGAATTTAATATACCAAAACGTAGTGTTTTAATAATTTTAGGGACATAACACCAACCGTTTTTAAAAGATTTAGTCATCTATAAGTGTATTATACCTTCAGATACTTGTATAAATGTAATAATTGTTGCATTTCATAAAAATATGTGATACTCCACCCTTAAATGTAAAAAAACATATCTAAAATGATTTTAAGTCCTTTTAGAATCGCAATGATACAAAAATGTAGTAAAATTTTCATATCTGGTAAAAATCCACTTTAAGGGTATTGAAAACGTTTTTAGTAATATAGAACCCTTATAGTGGATTTTTCCAAAATTTTAAATTATTTAGTTTCTAGGGTTTCTGCTTTAAAGTTTAGAATTTAATATACCAAAACGTAGTGTTTTAATCATTTTAGAGACATAACACCAGCCGTTTTTAAAAGATTTAGTCATCTATAAGTGTATTATACCTTCAGATACTTGTATAAATGTAATAATTGTTGCATTTCACAAAAATATGTGATACTCCACCCTTAAATGTGAAAAAACTTATCTAAAATGACTTTAAGTCCTTTTAGAATCGCAATGATACAAAAATGTAGTAAAATTTCCATATCTGGTAAAAATCCACTATAAGGGTATTGAAAACGTTTTTAGTAATATAGAACCCTTGTAGTGGATTTTTCCAAAATTTTAAATTATTTAGTTTCTAGGGTTTTTGCTTTAAAGTTTAGCATTTAATATACCTAAATTTAGTGTTTTAATCATTTTAGGGACATAACACCCACCGTTTTTAAAAGATTTAGTCATCTATAAGTGTATTATACCTTCAAATACTTGTATAAATGTAATAATTGTTGCATTTGAAAAAAATATGTGATACTCCACCCTTAAACGTGAAAAACTCATCTAAAATGATATTATGTCCTTTTAGAATCGCAATGATTCAAAAATGATACAAAAATGTAGTAAGATTTTCATATTTGGTAAAAATCCACTATAAGGGTATTGAAAACCTTTTTAGTAATATAGAACCCTTATAGTGGATTTTTCCAAAATTTAAAATTATTCACTTTAAAGGTATTGAAAACGTTTTTAGCAATATAGAACCCTTATAGTGGATTTTTCCAAAATTATAAATTATTTAGTTTTACGGTTTCTGCTTTAAAAATTAGCATTTAATATACCAAAATGTAGTGTTTTAATCATTTTAGGAAAATAACTCCCACCGTTTTTAAAAGATTTTGTCATCTATAAGTGTATTATACCTTCAAATACTTGTATAAATGTAATAATTGTTGCATTTCACAAAAATATGTGATACTCCACCCTTAAACGTGAAAAACTCATCCAAAATGATATTATGTCCTTTTAGAATCGCAATGATACAAAAATGTAGTAAAATTTTCATATTTGGTAAAAATCCACTATAAGGGTATTGAAAACGTTTTTAGTAATATAGAACCCTTATAGTGGATTTTTCCATAATTTTAAATTATTTAGTTTCTAGGGTTTCTGCTTTAAAGTTTAGCATTTAATATACCAAAATGTAGTGTTTTAATCATTTTAGGGACATAACACCAACCGTTTTTAAAAGATTTAGTCATCTATAAGTGTATTATACCTTCAAATACTTGTATAAATGTAATAATTGTTGCATTTCACAAAAATATGTGATACTCCACCCTTAAACGTGAAAAACTCATCTAAAATGATATTAAGTCCTTTTAGAATCGCAATGATACAAAAATGATACAAAAATGTAGTAAAATTTTCATATTTGGTAAAAATCCACTATAAGGGTATTGAAAACGTTTTTAGTAATATAGAACCCTTATAGTGGATTTTTCCAAAATTTTAAATTATTTAGTTTCTTGGGTTTATGCTTTAAGGTTTAACCTTTAATATACCCAAATGTGGTGTTTTAATCATTGTAGTGACATAATACCAACTGTTTTTAAAAAGTTTAGTCATTTATAAGCGTATTATACCTTAAAATACTTGTATAAATGTAATAATTGTTGCATTTCATAAAATGATATTAAATGTGATACTCAACCCTGTGAAAAACACATCTAAAATAATATTAAGTACTTTTAGAATCGCAATGTTACAAAATGTAATAAAATTTCCATGTTTGGTCAAAATCCACTATAAGGGTAAAGAAAACGTTTTTAATAATATAGAACCCTTATAGTGGATTTTTCCAAAATTTTAAATTGGGTTTATGCTTTAAGGTTTAACCTTTAATATACCCAAATATGGTGTTTTAATCATTGTAGTGACATAATACCAACAGTTTTTAAAAAGTTTAGTCATTTATAAGCGTATTATACTTTAAAATACTTGTGTAAATGTAATAATTGTTGCATTTCATAAAATGATATTAAATGTGATACTCAACCATTTGAAAAAACACATCTAAAATGATATTAAGTACTTTTAGAATCGCAATGTTACAAAAATGTAGTAAAATTTTTATATTTGGTTAAAATCCACTATAAGGGTATTGAAAACGTTTTTAGAATACAAAACCCTTATAGTGGATTTTTCCAAAATTTTAAATTATTTAGTTTCTAGGGTTTCTGCTTTAAAGTTTAGCATTTAATATACCAGAATGTAGTGTGTTAATCATTTTAGGGACATAACACCAACCGTTTTTAAAAGATTTAGTCATTTATAAGTGTATTATACCTCCAAATACTTGTATAAATGTAATAATTATTGCATTTCACAAAAATATGTGATACTCCACCCTTAAACGTGAAAAAACTCATCTAAAATGATATTAAGTCCTTTTAGAATCGCAATGATACAAAAATGTAGTAAAATTTTCATATTTGGTAAAAATCCACTATAAGGGTATTGAAAACGTTTTTAGTAATATAGAACCCTTATAGTGGATTTTTCTAAAATTTTAAATTATTTAGTTTCAAGGGTTTCTAAGAGTAGGGTTGGATCAAGTGGTTAACACCCTTGCCTTTGGAGACAGAGGTCAAGGGTTCGATCCTCACCCCCTACAAGGCCGAAGGTCCTTTTCTACCTTTGGTAGATCCGGAAGCAGCCTTCTACATTTGGTAGGGGTAGGGCTGTATACGTCTCAACCTCCCTCATACACCGTGGAAGATGGTATTGGGACCTATAACCCGTGGAAGACGGTATTGGGAGTTACTTACTTACTTACTTAGTTTCTAGGGTTTCTACTTTAAAGTTTAGCATTTAATATACCAAAATGTAGTGTTTTAATCATTTTAGGGACATAACACCAACCTTTTTTAAAAGATTTAGTCATCTATAAGTGTATTATACCTTCAAATACTTGTATAAATGTAATAATTCTTACATTTTACAAAAATATGTGATACTCCACCCTTAAACGTGAAAAAACTCATCTAAAATGATTTTAAGTCCTTTTAGAATCGCTATGATACAAAAATGTATTAAAATTTTCATATTTGGTTAAAATCTACAATAAGGGAATTGAAAACGTTTTTAGTAATACAGAACCCTTATAATGGATTTTTCCAAAATTTTAAATTATTTAGTTTCTTGGGTTTAAACTTTAAGGTTTAACCTTTAATATACCCATATGTGGTGTTTTAATCATTGTAGTGACATTATACCCACTGTTTTTAAAAAGTTTAGTCATTTATAAGTGTATTATACCTTAAAATACATGTATAAATGTAATAATTGTTGCATTTCATAAAATGATATTAAATGTGATACTCAACCCTGTGAAAAAACACATCTAAAATGATATTAAGTACTTTTAGAATCGCAATGTTACAAAAATGTAGTAAAATTTCTATATTTGATAAAAAAATCCACTATAAGGGTATTGAAAACGTTTTTAGTAATATAGAACACTTATAGTGGATTTTTCCAAAATTTTAAATTATTTAGTTTCTAGGGTTTCTGCTTTATTTTAGCATTTAATATACCAAAATGTAGTGTTTTAATCATTTTTGGGACATAACACCATCCGTTTTTAAAAGATTTAGTCATCTATAAGTGTATTATACCTTCAAATACTTGTATAAATGTAATAATTGTTGCATTTCACAAAAGTATGTGATACTCCACCCTTAAACGTGAAAAAAACTCATCTAAAATGATATTAAGTCTTTTGAGAGTCGCAATGATACAAAAATGTAGTAAAATTTTTATATTTGGTAAAAATCCACTATAAGGGTATTGAAAACTTTTTTAGTAATATAGAACCCTTATAGTGGATTTTTCCAAAATTTTAAATTATTTAGTTTCTTGGGTTTATGCTTTAAGGTTTAACCTTTAATATACCCAAATGTGGTGTTTTAATCATTGTAGTGACATAATACCAACTGTTTTTAAAAAGTTTAGTCATTTATAAGCGTATTATACCTTAATATACTTGTACAAATGTAATAATTATTGCATTTCATAAAAATATGTGATACTCCACCCTTAAACGTGAAAAAACTCATCTAAAATGATATTAAGTCCTTTTAGAATCGCAATGATACAAAAATGTAGTAAAATTTTCATATTTGGTAAAAATCCACTATAAGGGTATTGAAAACGTTTTTAGTAATATAGAACCCTTATAGTGGATTTTTCCAAAATTTTAAATTATTTAGTTTCTAGGGTTTCTGCTTTAAAGTTTAGCAATTAATATACCAAAATGTAGTGTTTTAATCATTTTAGGGACATAACACCAACCGTTTTTAAAAGATTTAGTCATCTATAAGAGTATTATACCTTAATATACTTGTACAAATGTAATAATTATTGCATTTCATAAAATGATATTAAATGTGATACTCAACCCTGTGAAAAAAACACATCTAAAATGATATTAAGTACTTTTCGAATCGCAATGTTACAAAAATGTAATAAAATTTCTATATTTGGTAAAAATCCACTATAAGGGTATTGAAAACGTTTTTAGTAATATAGAACCCTTATAGTGGATTTTTCCAAAATTTTAAATTATTTAGTTTCTTGGGTTTATGCTTTAAGGTTTAACCTTTAATATACCCAAATGTGGTGTTTTAATCATTGTAGTGACATAATACCAACTGTTTTTAAAAAGTTTAGTCATTTATAAGCGTATTATACCTTAAAATACTTGTATAAATGTAATAATTGTTGCATTTCATAAAAATATGTGATACTCCACCCTTAAACGTGAAAAAACTCATCTAAAATGATATTAAGTCCTTTTAGAATCGCAATGATACAAAAATGTAGTAAAATTTTCATATTTGGTAAAAATCCACTATAAGGGTATTGAAAACGTTTTTAGTAATATAGAACCCTTATAGTGGATTTTTCCAAAATTTTAAATTATTTAGTTTCTAGGGTTTCTGCTTTAAAGTTTAGCATTTAATATACCAAAATGTAGTGTTTTAATCATTTTAGGGACATAACACCAACCGTTTTTAAAAGATTTAGTCATCTATAAGTGTATTATACCTTCAAATACTTGTATAAATGTAATAATTGTTGCATTTCACAAAAATATGTGATACTCCACCCTTAAACGTGAAAAAACTCATCTAAAATGATATTAAGTCCTTTTAGAATCGCAATGATACAAAAATGTAGTAAAATTTTCATATTTGGTAAAAATCCACTATAAGGGTATTGAAAACGTTTTTAGTAATATAGAACCCTTATAGTTGATTTTTCCAAAATTTTAAATTATTTAGTTTCTAGGGTTTCTGCTTTAAAGTTTAGAATTTAATATACCAAAATGTAGTGTTTTAATCATTTTAGAGACATAACACCAACCGTTTTTAAAAGATTTAGTCATCTATAAGTGTATTATACCTTCAAATACTTGTATAAATGTAATAATTGTTGCATTTCACAAAAATATGTGATACTCCACCCTTAAACGTGAAAAACTCATCTAAAATGATATTATGTCCTTTTAGAATCGCAATGATACAAAAATGTAGTAAAATTTTCATATTTAGTAAAAATCCACTATAAGAGTTTTGAAAACGATTTTAGTAATATAGAAACCTTATAGTGGATTTTTCCAAAATTTTAAATTATTTAGTTTCTAGGGTTTCTACTTTAAAGTTTAGCATTTAATATAACAAAATGTAGTGTTTTAATCATTTTAGGGACATAACACCAACCGTTTTTAAAAGATTTAGTCATCTATAAGTGTATTATACCTTCAAATACTTGTATAAATGCAATAATTGTTGCATTTCACAAAAATATGTGATACTCCACCCTTAAACGTGAAAAACTCATCTAAAATGATATTAAGTCATTTTAAAATCGCAATGATACAAAAATGTAGTAAAATTTTCATATCTCGTAACAATCCACTATAAGGGTATTGAAAACGTTTTTAGAAATATAGAACCCTTATAGTGGATTTTTCCAAAATTTTAAATTATTTAGTTTCTAGGGTTTCTGCTTTAAAGTTTAGCATTTAATATACCAAAATGTAGTGTTTTAATCATTTTAAGGACATAACACCAACCATTTTTAAAAGATTTAGTCGTCTATTAGTGTATTATACCTTCAAATACTTGTATAAATGTAATAATTGTTGCGTTTCACAAAAATATGTGATACTCCACCCTTAAACGTGAAAAAGCTCATCTAAAATGATATTAAGTCCTTTTAGAATCGTAATGATTTAAAAATGTAGTAAAACTTTCTTATTTGGTAAAAATCCACTATAAGGGTATTGGAAACGTTTTTAGTAATATAGAACCCTTATAGTGGATTTTTCCAAAATTTTAAATTATTTAATTTCTTAGGTTTATGCTTTAACGTTTAACCTTTAATATACCTAAATGTGGTGTTTTAATCCTTGTAGTGACATAATACCAACTGTTTTTAAAAAGTTTTGTCATTTATAAGCGTATTATACCTTAAAATACTTGTATAAATGTAATAATTGTTGCATTTCTTAAAATGATATTAAATGTGATACTCAACCCTGTGAAAAAACACATCTAAAATGATATTAAGTACTTTTAGAATCGCAATGTTACAAAAATATTGTAAAATTTCTATATTTGGTAAAAATCCACTATAAGGGTATTGAAAACGTTTTTAGTAATATAGAATCCTTATAGTGGATTTTTCCAAAATTTTAAATTATTTAGTTTCTAGGGTTTATGCTTTAAAGTTTAGAATTTAATATACCAAAATGTAGTGTTTTAATCATTTTAGGGACATAACACCAACCGTTTTTAAAAGATTTAGTCATCTATAAGTGTATTATACCTTCAAATACTTGTATAAATGTAATAATTGTTGCATTTCACAAAAATATGTGATACTTCACCCTTAAATGTGAAAAAACTTATCTAAAATGATTTTAAGTCCTTTTAGAATCGCAATGATAAAAAAATATAGTAAAATTTTCATATTTGGTAAAATACCACTATAAGAGTATTGAAAACGATTTTAGTAATATAGAAACCTTATATTGGATTTTTCCAAAATTTTAAATTATTTAGTTTTTAGGGTTTCTGCTTTAAAGTTTAGCATTTAATATAACAAAATGTAGTGTTTTAATCTTTTTAGGGACATAACACCAACCGTTTTTAAAAGATTTAGTCATCTATAAGTGTATTATACCTTCAAATACTTGTATCACAAAAATATGTGATACTCCACCCTTAAACGTGAAAAAGCTCATCTAAAATGATATTAAGTTCTTTTAGAATTGCAATGATTTAAAAATGTAGAAAAAGTTTCATATTTAGTAAAAATCCACTATAAGGGTATAGCCTTTAATATACCTAAATGTGGTGTTTTAATCATTGTAGTGACATAATACCAACTGTTTTTAAAAAGTTTAGTCATTTATAAGTGTATTATACCTTAAAATACTTGTATAAATGTAATAATTGTTGCGTTTTATAAAATGATATTAAATGTGATACTCAACCATGTGAAAAACACATCTAAAATGATATTAAGTACTTTTAGAATCGCAATGTTACAAAAATGTAGTAAAATTTTCATATTTGGTAAAAATCCACAATAAAGGTATTGAAATCGTTTTTAGTAATACAGAACCCTTATAGTGGATTTTCCAAAATTTTAAATTATTTAGTTTCTTGGGTTTATGCTTTAAGGTTTAACCTTTAATATACCCAAATGTGGTGTTTTAATCATTGTAGTGACATAATACCAACTGTTTTTAAAAAGTTTAGTCATTTATAAGTGTATTATACCTTAAAATACTTGTATAAATGTAATAATTGTTGCATTTCATAAAATGATATTAAATATGATACTCAACCCTGTGAAAAAACACATCGAAAATGATATAAAGTAATTTTAGAATCGCAATGTTACAAAAATGTAGTAAAATTTCTATATCTAGTAAAAATCCACTATAAGGGTATTGAAAACATTTTTAGTAATATAGAACACTTATAGTGGATTTTTCCAAAATTTTAAATTATTTAGTTTTTAGGTTTCTGCTTTAAAGTTTAGCATTTAATATACCAAAATATAGTGTTTGAATCATTCTAGGGACATAACACCAATCGTTTTTAAAAGATTTAGTCATCTATAAGTGTATTATACCTTCAAATACTTGTATAAATGCAATAATTATTACATTTCACAAACATATGTGATACTCCACCCTTAAATGTGAAAAAACTCATCTAAAATGATATTAAGTCCTTTTTAAATCGCAATGATACAAAAATGTGGTAAAATTTTCATATTTGGTAAAAATCCACTATAAGGGTTGGTATGTGCTTAATTACACATACCTTTTACCTTTAAAAACGAGCTAAAATAACCAAAAACGGACTTAAAATGC